>APFE031688123.1:8106-52107 GCA_000404065.3 Pinus taeda | reverse complement strand
TCATGATAGGAAGATAATGCATATTAATTAATTCAATTTCAATAATTCTTAATCCCATAAGAATAGTTTTTTTTTATGTAGTTTGAAATTGAAATGAATTTTTAATAATAATTATTAACGGTTATACATATGAACTTGAGAATTAAAAATTTTATTATCTAATTTAGTAGTAAACTTCCCCTACCCTTGATCTAGTCAAATTTAGCTGTAGTCTAGTCAATTGTAGCAGTTTCCTGTGGTCCAGCTTAGTTGCTTCTTTGTAGCCGTTTGAATGAGGAGTCTCTCTATTTATTATGTTGCAATGATCCGGTTCTTCATCTTGTGTAGCGGTTTATGTGGTCCAAATTAGTTGGTTCTTTCTAGTGGTTTGAATGAGGAGTCTCTCTATTTATTATGTTGCAATGATCTGGTTCTTCATCTTGTCCTCACCATAAACCACACTTGCTGGTTGGAAACGCGTCGACAAATGAATTTTGATGTGATTATCTCTGAAATCTGTTCTTATAAACTTTTATGGACCATAGAAACCTCAAATCTTCAAATTAATTCCTTTTGAATCTTTATAGATCCAAAATTAAAATAGATGTAAACTAAAATTTATATAATTAATTTTAGCACAATATTTAATATTTAAAGAGAAACATGATTGTGATGAAATCACTGTGAGATCTCCATCCAAATTAAAATAGATGTAAACTAAAATTTATATAACTAGCATTTGCACCTTATGTTGCAAAGGAAACGCCGTAAGGCATATAATGGGGAAGAATAGCATAGAGTGGGGAAGAATAGGTCGATGCCTTCCGATGTTGATAGTTAAATTTGACACATGTAAAATTAAATTAAATTTTGAAATAAATCAGAATAATTAAATATTTATTTGAATAATTATATCAATTTGATAATTGGAAAAACTAAATAAATTATAACTACATTATTTAAATATAATTGAATTAACGAAGATTTTGATATTTAAATTTGACAAGTAGAGAATTTGACTATGTATTAAAGTTTAAAGAAATTCCAATAATATTCCTCTTTTCATACCTTTCTTCTATCAAATAATTTCAACATTTATGAACCACTTACATAATATGATTTTGAAAATAATTTCAACATCTACCAACTATTTACACAATATAATTATGTATTAAAGTTTAAAAGTAAAAGAGGTTTAAATATTTCTATGAATGTTATATGAATATAATGTTAGAATAGGTGAATTCCACCATTCTATCAAATAATTTCAACATTTACGAACCACTTACATAATATGATTATTTAAATAATTTTGACATCTACCAACTATTTACACAATATAATTATGTATTAAAGTTTAAAAAGTAAAAGCGAATTAAATATTTATGTGAATGTTATATGAATATAATGTTAGAATAGGTGAATTCCACTAGGTTTTATGTTCAAATCTCATTGGGAGGAGTTAAATGGCAAGGCTAGGCAATCCACTATCGATCCAGGCAATTGCATACATGCAACTCGGTACCTGTAATAAAATCTGATGTAGTTGTTGATGTTGATGCCTTCTGATGATGTAGTTGTTGATGTCGGTGCCTTATTACACTTTCTTGCTCTTCCTCTTCCTTGATGCTGATGCCTTCTTTCCCTTTCTTGGTTTTCCTTTGCCTTCTTGCTGCAAGAATTCAAGTATGCCACACCCACCAAGAGTGCTGCAAGAAAACTCTAAGTCTCTAAGAGTATGAGATAGAAAGAAGAATGAGAGAGCTCCAAAACTGAATTGACAAAAGACAAAAGGTTCACACTGAAAGGAAGAAGTTATTCTCATAAGCCTTTTTATTAATGAGGCCTCTATTTTCTTCGTTGTCCTTTTTTTTCCTTCTTTCCCTCCTCGCATGCAAGATGTGACCTTTCACCTCCTTTTTCTCCCAATTTCCATTATTTTTCTTCATTTTCCTCTTCACATGCAACCTTTGACCTTTCACCTCCTTTTTCTCCTAATGTCCATTATTTTCATAAATAAATGTGCCATAAAAAACCAAATGAACACCCACTAGGATGTCCTTTGCCTCTTTAATGCCTTAGCCATTGCCTTTGCCAATTTTCTTAAGCATAAAAAACCAAATGAACACCCACTACGATGTCTTGCCCACCATTGAGCTTCGAATATATGTCCCATCATCCATGGTATTTATATATTTTTACATGAAAGTTTCACCAGGCACATGTCCCATCATCCGTGGTATTTATATATTTTTACATGAAATTTTCACCAGGGACATGTCCCATCATCCGTGGTATTTATATATTTTTACCTGAAAATTTCACCAAGGACATGTCCGATCATCCGTGGTATTTATATATTTTTACATGAAATTTTCACCAGTGTTGTTATATATGTTTACATGAAATTTTCACCAGGGTTGTTACAGTTTTGAAAAAAGATAGAGGTTGAGAAAGTATTAAAGTCCATCTTTAAAAATCTCTTGAAAATTTTCAAAGAAGTGTTTCTCTTTAAATTCATTCAACAATTTTGAAGGAAACTTTATTTTTACATGGAGTGATTTGAAAGGAAAATTAGAACCAAGGAGCATGAGATAAATAGTTAGTATCTTTTTTTGAAGGATGTTCTATGTTAAAACATTATTAGTTAAAAGTGAACTCATGAATATTTTTATTTGGAAATGCATTTGAATTTCCAAAGAAACTTTAGTCACTTGTTTGTGGGTTGTTGATATCATCAATTGGAAAGGATCTGTTATCATAGACTACGCTCGTAGACCTTTCTAAGATTCAATAACTAAATGGTTCCATATTCATTATTGAAATTTACTATACATATGGTAGATTATGGCAATCTGAGATTTTCAATAGCCTTGAGGTCAAAAGATTCATATTTTGGCTTCAACTTGATCTTCTTATAATTTATCAATTGGAAAGGATTTGGTATTGTAGGCACTCGCTCATATACCTTTCTAAGATTCAATAACTAAATGGTTCCATATTCATTATTCAAATTTACTATACTTATGGTAGATTATGGAAACTTGAGATTTTCAACACTGTTGAGCTCAAAATATTTATATTTTGGCTTCAACTTGATCTTCTTATAATTTATCCAAAATCATTTGAGGCAGGTCACTATGATCTGATCCACAACATACTAATCAAAAACATAATGATACAAATGTTTTCTAGAGTTTGAATTGGGGGAACAAGGTAAATGGATATGAATGAAACCCAACAAAGCTATATCAATTGAAAAAAATCTTGAATCCAAATAAAGTTGCATATACAAATAGGGTGTGGATAAATTCCAACCGTTCAAGTATGAAAATACTTCAAACACAAGAGTTTCAAGTGCAAATACATATGGATGTCTAAACAAAAGACCAAATCAGGGTGTTTTGGTCAATAATTGCTAAGGATAGAGATATTAGCTATCTCTACAATGCATTCTTTGGAAACTACACTAAATAACCCAAAAGAGAGAACCTTATATTGTGGATACTCATGTCATGTCAACTATGCAATTCCTGAGAAGAAGAGGGAAGCCATTAAAAAGAGGGAAGGATGTCGCTAGATTCTACATGGGGGAAAGAGGAAATTAACTTGAATTTTGAAAATTTATCTTGAACAAAGGGTCTAATACTTCAGGGGGGCAGGGGGGTTGTTGTGTACATTTCACTGGTTGGGAGGAACATGATTATTCCTACTTTATTTCTAGTACTAATATAAGTGAAAAGTTCTATTGTATTTATTAATTATCATAAATGTTTTATGGAGTGTACGAACTAATGGACAATAATATATGGTTGTAAAAGGAACAAATAATAGTGTATGCAATAAATATATATTAGAAACAAATAACTATTATACAATAGAAATTTATAGTAGCTTTTATGAGGTTGCATGCCAAAATGAACAAGTAAAAAGTATAAATACGTTCTTGTCTTTTACTAGATGATGCAAAGTTAATCTTCTCATGACATTAACTTGAATGTTGACAATTTATCTTGAACAAAGGGTCTGATACTTTAGGGGGGTGGGTGGGTTGTTGTGTACATTTCACTGGTTGGGAGGAACATGTTTATTCCTACTTTATTTCTAGTACTAATATAAGTGAAAAGTTCTATTGTATTTGTTAATTATCATAAACGTTTTATGGAGTGTACAAAATAATGGACAATGATATATGGTTGTAAAAGGAACAAATAATACTGTATTCAATAAATATATAATATAAACAAATAGCTAGTACACAATAGAAATTTATAGTAGCTTT
The DNA here is from genome assembly GCA_000404065.3 of Pinus taeda. NCBI lineage: Eukaryota > Viridiplantae > Streptophyta > Pinopsida > Pinales > Pinaceae > Pinus > Pinus taeda. The sequence goes on along the minus strand of APFE031688123.1, from coordinate 47,846 downwards.
TATGAGGTTGCATGCCAAAATGAAAAAGTAAAAAGTATAAATACGTTCTTGTCTTTTACTAGATGATGCAAAGTTAATCTTCTCATGACATGACAAACATGGTGAGCTTATTTACTATGTAAAGTCTAACATCCTCTAGTTGAATGCTTAATGGTAGTAATTTCTATTTCTATTTTTTTTATTTTAAGCATTGTCGATTTGAATAGAGTAACTATTTAAATTCTAAAATACTCCTAGAAATAAATTATAGAACTTGTAATGTATAATGTAATCTATGATTATCCATATGATCAAAGAATTCATAGAGGAAATATGAGCAAGATTTAAATGAGAAATTTAGTAGAAAGGAATCAATTAGGAAGAAATTTGAGACATTAACTGTAAGGAAGCCTTTAGGCGCTAAAGTGGAGAGGTAAGAATCCAATTCTTACATACTCCAGGTTGAAAGGTCATACAAAAATATATTATAAAGTAAAAAAATTAACGAGTAAGATACATATGGAAATAACATATTTGGATTAGTTAAGTGAAGAAAGGTACATCAACTTTGTAAATATATTTACTAATGGTTTAAAAAACCTAGATAATAAAAAAGAGTTACAAATCATTCTATAAAGAATAACTCTAAAATGGGTACGCCTGACTAAGACTTTGGAGTTAGTTAATACAAACTGTTTAACAAACTATTTAATAAATTCTAAAAGAAATTATTAATATAAAAGGATTAATTAAGGTTGAATATGCTAAAATAGTTTTAATAGAATAGTGATGGCCATCTATGCCCGGTCTCTAACTCCATATGAGAAACCCTACATAAAAATGGAGTTAAAGAGACTTCATACCTAGAAAGGTAAATAATTTCTCTAAGGGCAGAATAATGTTGACATATCCATGAGACGGGTTGAAGAACTAACCCATAATATAGCAGGGAGGGAGACAAATTGGCAGCGTTAAGATATTTGTACCAAGAAGGTCATAGATTCAAATATTACACTTGAACAATGAAACCTTGATACTATTATTGAAAAATATGGGTTACAAGAGCGTATCTTTTAGAATAATTTTACAGTAACCCAATCTCTCTCAAAATAATAAATATCCTTCAAAACATCCTTCTATAATACCTTGAAGGTTCCACATCACTGGGGAAATCATTAGTTACTAAAATAATTACATAAACCAAGTAATAATTAGAAGTGAATCCTTAACTCAAGACCTAATGACCAATTCATTTCAAAGGGAAACGCCTTAATGTTTACAATTTATCTTGAACAAAGGGTCTGATACTTCAGGGGGGTGGGGGGGTTGTTGTATACATTTCACTGGCTGGGAGGAACATGTTTATTCCTACTTTATTTCTAGTACTAATATAAGTGAAAAATTCTACTGTATTTTTTAATTATTATAAATGTTTTATGGAGTGTACGAACTAATGGACAATAATATATGGTTGTAAAAGGAACAAATAATAGTGTATTCAATAAATATATAATAGAAACAAATAGCTAGTACACAATAGAAATTTATAGTAGCTTTTATGAGGTTTCATGCCAAAATGAGCAAGTAAAAGGTATAAATACGTTCTTGTATTTTACTATATGATCAAAAGTTAATCTTCTTATGACATGATGAACATCATGAGATTATTTACTATGTAAAGGATAACATCCTCTAGTTGAATGCTTAATGACAATAATTTCTATTTCTATTTTTATTTTATTTTAAGCATTGTTGATTTGAATAGAGTAACTATTTAAATTCTAAAATACTCCTAGAAACAAATTATAGAACTTGTAATGTATAATGTAATCTATGATTATCCATATGATCAAAGAATTCATAGAGGAAAATATGAGCAAGATTTAAATGAGAAATTTCGTAGAAAGGAATCAGTTAGGAAGAAATTTGAGACATTAACTGTAAGGAGGCCTTTAGGCACTAAAGTGGAGAGGTAAGAATGCAATTCTTACATACTCCAGGTTGAAAGGTCATACAAAAATAGATTATAAAGTAAAAAAATTACAAGGAGTAAGATACATATGGAAATAACATATTCGGATTAGTTAAGTGAAGAAAGGTACATCAACTTTGTAAATATATTTACTAATGGTTTAAAAAACCTAGATAATCAAAAAGAGTTACAAATCATTCTATAAAGAATAACTCTAAAATGGGTCCGCCTGACTAAGACTTTGGAGTTAGTTAATACAAATTGTTTGACAAACTATTTAATAAATCCTAAAAGAAATTATTAATATAAAAGGATTAATTAATTTTGAATATGCTAAAATAGTTTTAATAGAATAGTGATGGCCATCTATGCTCGGTCTCTAACTCCATATGAGAAAACCCTACATAAAAATGGAGGAGTTAAATAGACTTCATAACTAGAAAGGTAAATAATTTCTCTAAGGACAGAATAATGTTGACATATCCATGAGATGGGTTGAAGAACTAACCCATAATATAGTAGGGCGGGAGATAAATTGGCAACATTAAGATATTTGTACCAATAAGGTCATAGATTCAAATCTTACATTTGAACAATGAAACCCCGATACTATTATTCACAAATATGAGTTACAAGAGGGTGCTAACCCAATCTCTCTCAAAATAATAAATATCCTTCAAAACATCCTTCTATAATACCTTGAAGGTTCTACATCACTGGGGAAATCATTAGTTACTAAAATAATTACAAAAACCAAGTAATAATTAGAAGTGAATCCTTAACTCAAGACCTAATGACCAATTTATAGTTAACACCAAGAAACCCTTGGCAACATAATAAATACACTAATATTCAAGGAAAAATATATTACCTAATGTATGTTGTTCACAAAGCTACCAGAGAATCGGGTTGGAAGCCAGAATATACTAAGAAGCAGAATGCATTTTGTGGAGGATAACTCTGGACAAGTGCTACAAAGTTTTTGGACCATAGAGAAAGGGCGAATGCGATATGAGAGGTTTAGGAGGGTATTCATCTTGAGCTATGAATTTTTCAAATCCCATCATTGTTCAATCATTTTAGCTCATTTCGTTCATCCATGTGTTACCTCATCACATGGAGCAGTGAGAGCCTTGGTTACAAATGCAACATTTAGGGAGAAGGGGACCTATATCTCATATATTCCGTGAGTGTTGTGAAGTACTAGTTTAAATAATAAAGACTTAAACAATAATATAGAATGTAATCAATCTAGAGTAGAATTGGTTACAAATGCAACATTTAGGGAGAACGGGACCTACATCTCATATATTCCATGAGTGTTGTGAAGTACTAGTTTAAATAATAAAGACTTAAACAAGAATATAAAAAGTAATCAATCTAGAGTAGAATAACATGTATTGTTCAAATGACTACATGGTTGGGATCTAACATAAGCCTATTTAGGTGATGGTTGACCCGAGTTCATGTCCAGCTCATTAATATTAATGTTAAGGGATTTTCTCCCTTAGGGCTTTTGGGTGGAAACCCTAGCAAACTGAAAGTTGTCTAAATAGAGAAACACACATTCACATAGCCATTATGCTATAATAAGAAAATTCTAAAGTAAGAAGGGCGTACCTCAGGTCCTACTTTCAAGAAGTTCCTCAAGGGTCCAAACCCTTCTTCAAGTCCCTTTCGCTCCTTTTTCCTGTAAAACAAACAATTCCAAAGAATGCAACAGTATATGGACAAAGACTTATAAAGAAATCATATTTATGTTATAAAAGAAGGAAGTTAGTTATGACCTTTAAACAACCATTCATACATAAAATTCAAACATGAACATCATAAACATAAAGAAGAAGCATATCGGGAACCAAGACGTGTTTCTTTATTATAGACAAATAGAATGTACAAAAGGAATAATATCACCTAAGTAACCTTTTGCAGGCTCCAAGCAAAGCTTCCTTCCGGATCCGTCCAGCCTCAATCCTCTAGCATATCTCCTTCCAAGACTCACTCCATGATTCCATAACTAGTGGATGAACATCAAATCACAAGGAAACAAGGGTTTCCTGTACAAATGGGGGAAGTGCAGAAGGCACAAGGGTCTTCAGACCTGGTCAGGGGAAAAATATTAGTATAATAACCTTTCCCTCTCTTCTCTCCTCCCTTAGGCCTTCCCTTTGATGTCTTCTTATACCAATCCCAAAGTAGTTTTTTAGTTAGGAGTTGGTTGGGAACAGTTGGGTCACCGGCACTAACAGGTGATCAACAAGTAAAACCCGTGATCTTTGCCCAAGAATAAAGAGTTTTGTATTCTTTTAAGTGTTTTAATACATATACGCGAGTTGGGTATATACAGACCCACGTATACACACGTTTAACTCAGGGAAATGTCACGTACAGGGAATAAAACATTGTTTTTTAAATTTGGGACCAGGTCTGGAAGGAGGGGTTGCCCTAGGCCATGAGTGCAGCATCACAAACCATAATAGTGAAATTTGGAGCTATAACAATTAATAAGGAAAATATTTATCAACATGCACAAGCACAGGACTGACGAAACGAATAAGATTTGTCTGTTCAGTTATCTTTGCACAGAAAAGTACTTCAGTCCATTAGAACGTATGCCAAACTACAAGTCTTGAGAGTAAAGATACTACATCCTGTACACTATGGACAATGATTTTAAAAATAGTTTTCTCTCGTTGCAAGGGAAGTACCTACTCATTGTTAATTTTTTCTGCTTGGTTTGAAGAATGGATTTAAACTTCAATTTCGTACTTTATATAATACTTTATATCACGAACATTGCTAATTGAAATACACCAAGCGGGCTATTCAGTATTGGATTTTATTACCAAAAATTGTATATTAACCTCTAAACAACACTAATTGTGTAATTTATGGTCATGCTATGTCCACATCAAAATAAGGAAATATCTATTGAAACGTCGACTTGGATTTCGAGGAATGGAACTTGGGTCAAATCTTTACACAAAACCTATTATGCATTGAGATAATATAGAGTCATATCTATATATATAAATATATTATACATTATATATAAGTGTATATATATATATATATACTTCTTTTATATGGAAGGAAAACATGTTTTTCTTTCTTTTTATAGACGTTAATTTGGATTTAGGAAAATAGAGTTTGAACCAAATCATTGATTATAGAAAATTTATTAACATAAATATAATGATGATTCCAACAAATATAATTATAATGGTCATAAAACGGGTGCAACTGACCGAGGTGGCAACTGGGTATGCTGAAAATCTAAGAAGAAATTAGATACATTTAGAATAATCGTAAACCTTTTACATATTGATAAAGCTATAGATGAGAAGACAGTAGATACATATAATAAATTTGAAAAACCAAAACAAAGACAAGTTATGAAACAGCATTCACATCATAAATTCATTATATCCAGAAAAATGTCAGGACCGTAACTCATTGATAATAACCTGAACAGAGCAGTTCCATGCATAGCTTAATTCATCATCGCCTCCTTTCATTCGCAGAATTGATTCCAACGGCTTCCTGACTACCATTGCAGGAGAAGAATATCACAACTACCAACTCAGAACTAATTCAATGAATGACTCTCAAAGAGGGATGTGCCAGCCTCCAATTTATAAGTGTCCTGGAGTGCTATAATTCTTGCTTATTCCTATTTTAGCAGAGCAACATCATCATTATTACATCTCACATGAGCAATACTCACTTTATTTCTACAATTTGTTTGAAGAAATACTCAAGAAATTGCAGACCCAAAACAACTTTGACTGAAAGTGGAATTCATGTTTCGAATTTTTGATTGACAATTTTACCTTTTATTTTTTATCAGCACTCACACTGAGTGTCATTTTTCTCACCATTTTCGAAGACCTGGCATGTAAAGCTGCATTAATAATTTCAGTTTGGCAATGTTAAAAATAGGCCAGGGCCCATGATAGTCACGAGAGACGCTACAGTCCCTCAATAATTTTCCCAAATTTGTCCTTGAGAGTTGACTTATGATGTATAGCGATTAAAATATGATGAAATGGTTGCTGTCCCTAGGGAAAAATAACAAACAGAAGTTGGGGAAAGAGAACTGGTCGAAGACTTATGGGAAAGAGAATGTTTAATTCTCAAATCCCGGGGAGAAAGGAAAAAGGTCATGTCTTAGTCACCTTTATGTTTTATTTTTATACTTTTGAGAAGGGGAACAACTGTTCTTTCCTTGCAGTGAGGGTTGAGGTCATGGGAAGTCTGTCAGTCACTTGCTGCATGAGCTCGGTTATACAAATTCGTGGTATTGACACACGATAGAGCAGCAGAGCACGATCCATTCAATTTACCCTAACAAGACACCCTATTCATCAATTTATGCTAAAAAGACACCCTATTCATTCACAGGACCACAGGATATATCAACAGAGCACAATCCCTTCAATTTATGCTAACAAAGAACCCTATTCATTCACAGGCCTCTACATTCAGTCGCCACAACACGAAACGTTCAACAAGAATTAATGGTTTGTTCTAAAGAATCTGGAAGAAGGGTCTGCTGGTCCACCGGCCCAACAAAATCAATAATGCCTGCTGTAACCACACAAATTCATGAAAGAAGAGGTTTGGGCATTACAAAGGTTGGGGATTATAGCGTTTCGACTTCCTATTATTAATACAACTTCGACTGTTGTTGAGTGTCATTTCTATTAATACAAGTTCAACTGTTGTTGAGTGCCATTCCTTATCGTTACAGCGACTGGGGAGTTAGTAACCGCCGAGATTTGGTGCTTGATGGAGGCACCTGCCGGTCTTGCAGATTTTCCGGCTGATTGAGGTACTCGGCGGTTTCGCAAATTCTTTAAGAGGTATCAATCTGATGGCAGAATATGGACTACAGACAACCTGAAAACCTTACACGATAACTTATTTTAGTTTTGGATCAACGATCAATATTTTTTCAATCGTCTAACACTACAAATCGACGGTGAACAATAGGACACGGCGATATCTAGGCTGTTCATTTCAAAGGGAAACACCTTACATCGTAAAGATATTATACTAGATGGACATAATGATGTGGAAAAATCCAAGCACTTCATTGAACAAATTTAATTAGTACATCAAAGAGTACAAGAGAAGCTAGAGAAAAGAAAATAAAAGTACAAAGCAAGATATGACAAGCATTAGGTTGATCATGATTTCCAAGTGGGAGATAAAGTATGCTTGTATATTAGCAAGGAGAGACTCAAGGTTAAGCTAAAAATATCAAGACAATAAAATATAGTCCTTTCAAAATCTTGGAGAATATTGTAACAATGCTTTTTTATTAGAATTTACATGTTATATGTTTTGTTGTTGAGATTGTATGAGCCTCCAATGATTCATGATCATGAAGAGAATTTTAAGATTCCATCTACATAATATTTTTCTCCTCAATATTTAAATGAGTTTCAAGAAGATGCAATCCTTGATAAGAGAATAACGACTTCACACAGAGGCAATGTGGAGTATATTCAAGTGGGGCTCAAAGGCACCAATCCAAGTAAATTAGGGTGGATTGAGATCAAGAAAGTGAGGAAGTTGCACCCTCACTTACTTGTTGAGTAAAAACAAAATTTTGGTGGTCCAAAAGCTTCCATTGGGGAGGAAGGATTTAGGGGATCAAAAATATGCTCAAAGTTCAAAGTGCCCACATTCTCTCAAAACTAGTGCCAAATAGTAGATCTTGTTATTTCAATTACAACAACTATTAAATCACCTCATCCTGAATTTGTATGAGAAAATTTCACATTCTAAAGTTTTTGGCAAATAGCTAAAAAGTCAACTTGCAAGGTTGACCAGGCAGCTGACTAGGTAGGCCATACAATGACATCGTGTTGATGTCAGCAAGTGACTATATAAGTGTGGTGGTCAAACTTAAATACATGATTCTTCATACCAACCATCAACCTTTGCAACATTTACAGTCATAAACCAAGCTACAATAACCTAGAAATTTAAGGTGGATGGGATTTCTACAACAATTTCATTTGGTAATCAGATACAACAAAGCTATATGCAACAAATTTATCGATATGTTATCAAGGCCTATTTTTAATGTGTTGGGATGGGGTCCCCTGGATTTTTTGGGGGTTGAGATAACCCAAATTTTGGTAGAATTTTGTAAATAATGTAAAGTCTCTGCGAGAATGTGGATCACGTAGGTGAATACGAGTCAAAGGGGCTTAGCTCCTTGTTTTATGTAAAGTTTTGAGTCTATTTTGAGATTCACCCATGGTCTGTGAACCATGGCATTGTATGAAAAAAAGTCTATAAATAATGAGACTTAGCGAAAGGAAGAAACCAAAAGAAGTGGAATGAAGATAAGGAATTAGGTAGATTGAAGAATCTAGGATAGGAAGGATCTACTTCCTGTGCTCAAACAGAGAAAGAAAGGCTCCAAAGATGAGTGCAAGGAGGCTAAGGTAGATTATGAGGTTGAGTGTGTGGACCCCTACAGTTGTGTGAGTAGGGCAGTTTCAGCTCTGTAATTTGTGAATTGAGATCAATAAAGACAAGTTTCTGAAGAATTGTTGTGTATTTATTTCCATGTTTATTTATGTTATGGTTTATTGATGGATGACTTTATTTGTGAAATATTGATTGAATGTTGCATGATTCTCTTGAATAAGTCTTAATCATGTATCTAATGTATGTTTAGTACATTCGTGAAGACTCTGGTAACTCCTTTTATTTTTATTAATAGCTGAAGTAGATCTGCGTGGACACCAGTTTTAGAGTGCTTTATGATGCAAGTAACTAGCTAAATTGATTGTAAAAGGTCTACAATGGCTAATCGTAGAACTTCGCAAAGGTCTGGAGGCTGTCCGATAAAGTTGCAGTAAGGTGACCTAAGGGCTCACCGATCTGTGCCAAGGTAGATCTTGGGCATTGGGAGGCATCACACTAGTCTATGGATGCAGAAACTTGGTTCTCATATCACCCCATACTTCTTTGGGTGAGATTGCAGCCTATGTCATGCGGGCTATTGCTGAAAGGGCCAATAGTGTAAGATTTTGTTAGTTGGTGCAACTAACTCCGATCCTGGGTCATGACCCCCTAAGCCAACAAAAGGTTTTGTTGTTGAGACTGGGATCTGCTTGAAAGAGATGTGTGATGTCACATCATTGGAATCCAAAAAAGAAATAAATTGAAAACTGTTTGCATCAGAAGATTCATGAGTTCATGGTGCAAGAAAATAGGAATTCGTGCCTATCAAAGGAAAAGTGGTTGAAGAGGTATCTGTATACAGAGATACGCAATATCTTCTTCTACACCTTCCCCATTGAACTATATGATTGGTTAGCCAAACTAACAAACAATCAAGGAAGGTGTAAGCTTGATAGTCATATAGTGTGGATTCCAGAATTAGTGCAATGACTAGAAGCCTTTGAAAGAAACTTGCGTGGGTTGTCGATCATTGGATCAATTGAATTCTAGGAGGGTTTGTTATAGAATTTGTGGTTGATACCTCAGTCATCTATAGTGAAGTGGAGCAAAGATTCTTCAATGGACCACAAGGTAAGTACTTAAGATCATTGAATACTTGGATTAAGATGTTTTTATAATAAAAATGGGTGATGCCATTACCCTAATGTTTGGAGCTACGTGAAGTAGGAGATTCTTTAGAAATCATGAAGGATCAAGCTCAGAGTATAGTCCACTAATTGGACCGCTTTTAAGTGATAATAAAGGGGTAGTGCAGACTACGCTGGGTAGTGTGGTTCAGCTAATCATCCAAGGGATTCCTATAACAAACCATCCATCCACTCCACTATCACCTCCACCCCCACCACATACACCTTCACCCACACCCCCACCTCCACCTCCACCTTTCAACACGGTGAACACTCTGAAAATGACAATCTTCAAGGGCATAGGAAGTGAAGATCCAGAACCATTTTCATTTTTTGTGAATGTCATATGGACAACACAATAGGTTACTGACGATAATATAAAGAAGGCACAATTAGTCACCTCTTTGTAGGATCGCATGCTAAATTCGTACATTAAGTATTGTTTGGATAATCCGCTTGCATCGCTAGTAGAATCTAAGACGGATTTAAACAACGAGTTTAGTAAGCCTAAGTATGACTCCCAGTCAGTAATTGGATATAAAGAGATCATGATGAGAGTCTATGAGATGGCTTGGGAATTTGATCAAAGGTTGAAGCGTCAGATCAAAGAGGCTAACATGTAGATCACAGATAGCCAACATCATGAATGGTTTATTACATTGCTTTTTCCCCACTTGAGAATCTATATGTCACAACAAAAGATAGAAACATAGGTAGAGGCCTTGGCGATTGCAATGAGGCTGTAGGCATCACCTATTCATGATACAAATCTAGGAGTACAACAAATCGACTCGCAATTAGAAAGCTTGCACCTAGAATTACAGGGTTTGAAGAAAGACAATGAAACTAAACCACAACTATGCATAGAAGTCTAGTGTTTGAAGTGCAAGGGTCATGGGCATGATAAATACCATTACCTTGTGTATGTAAATTATATTATAGGAGGGGGGCCAATTTCCCTGAAGCCAGAAGCCCCAGAAGGGATGGGCATAGGCGTTGCGCTATAGTATGGTATTTGTGAGGTTACTAGGCAACATGCGAGGGACAATTATCATTTACTTCAGAAGTTCGTTCAGATACCCCAGTAGTTTTTCTGTAACTTCTACAAATCCATGGGCCACGATGAGTGCCACTGTCGAAGCTATGAACTCATGATGGAAAGAACACCTATATATCATATGCAAGAAAAAATCGGCCTCCAGATCAAGTCACTAGAGGAACACTTGGGGGTTATCAAGGTCGAGGATAGGGCTATGGAGGAGGAGGACATGGTAGAGGTCACAGTGAGATTATCTTCTATAGGCAAGAATGCCAGATTTTGACACACCCATCATGTCAATACTACAGACAGCTTGACCATTCTATAGAAGAATGCTCAATGCTAATAACTAAAATGCAGGAGAAGAAAACATAGCCTCAACATCCTACACAAAAGTTACAGATGATGAGGGTTGAACCCTATGAAGAAGATCAAGGAATTAATATTGTGCTAAGAAGTGGAATGACGAATGGCACTAATAAAGGTAAACAACCTGAAGAAGAAGGATGGGTTCGCAAAGCACCGGAGAGAGAAACCAAATTTGATTTGAATCACACTAAGGAAACATTTATGGAAGCTAAGAAGAGATTGGTTGAGGCCTCCACCTCAGGAAGCCAAGACAAGGTGAAAGAGACTAGTGTGGTTACAGAGATCAATCCTTCTGTACTGACTACGTTTTTGGAAACTTGCATGAAGCTTTTGCATGATAGAAAAGTTATGGAAGGCCTACAGGAATTAATAATAAATGCTCCAGCAAAGTGAAAGTCCTTGATGGACACTGCACAGTCATAAAAATTGCAAAGCATAAGGTGTAAACAAGGCAAGAAATGAATCTAACCGTGTAGATAGGAGACTATAAAATGCATAAGATCATCTCGGATCTAAGGTGCGATGTGAATGTCTTATCGAAACAAACATGGCAAAGAATGGGGAGACCCACACTATAGTGGTCTCCAATTCATCTTAGAATGGAGAATCAATATAAAATCATCCCCATGGGATGGTGTTGAAGCCTCCAAAATCATTAGGACAACATGGGGGAAAGCCACCTAGTCCAGAAATTAGTTAGAATCTGCTTTTCCATCTAGTGTAGTAGCTCTGACTGGGGATAATGGGACCAGTTTCCTAGAAAATATTTTGATAGTGTTGGTGGGGTGATATATGATGTAATAGGAGAATGACTGGTCTAAGTGTAATCTATTCTAACTAATAAACACATGAATATATCTTACTGTAACACTATTAAGCTAAAAATATATGCGGGAATTAAATACAATATGCAATCTACAATGATTTCCTACAGAAATTCATAATATAGATTGTTCAACTACAATAAGAAGTGAAATCATTTAACGGTAATTGTTTTGGATAAATATTTAATCAATATTATCGTGAGAGATATATCACATATAAAATCGTTCATTTATTCAGAATAAAGTCAAAGCCAGCATCATACAAAGGTGAAAAAATGCTAAACTGTAATTTAGACTGCCACACATAAAACAATTTAAAGAAGAAGTATTGCCTGATACATAAATAAAAAAAGATCACAAGGTAACAGTTCCATATATGACGATTATTTCTCATGTGTTTCAGCAATATTAATCCAACCTCAATCAATCCAACACATTCTAAGAGTAAAAAAGTGCATTTCAGTAGAGTATGCTAGATATTTGAAAGAAAATAGATCTTGTTCCATTCATTGCATTAGAACCTCCTCAAAAGTACAAAAGTAAAATGTTTCGAAGAATGTTTCTGATAAAATTTTTGGATCCCTCTCTAAATGCATGGGAGGGGTTTAAATACTAAACTATAGGTCCTAAAATAGATTATTACAAAAAATAGTTGAGGAGGTTTAAACGGCCTTCCTCAGATTATGTGAAAATAAAACTAAAATAAAAATAAACCAAATGACTAACTCCTTTGTACCTGATCTCTGAGATAACAAATATCTGTCATAGGCTTCAGCTGAGTCGGTTGGTCGATCGTAAATTTTAATTGCAGAGAAAATATATTGTCTATTAACGTTGGAACCATATTTTTCATTGAGGTTTTTAAGCACATAAAAGTCATACGCTGACTGTATGGCTTCACTAAAAAATTCCAATATGCTTCCCAATTAGCCTGCTTGGCTATCTGCTCACCTTCTCCTTTTCTTGCCCTACCTGCTTCCACTACTACTCTAATGATTTGACATTCAGGAGAAATCTTGGTACACATTTTGTAACCAAGTTGGTGCCATGAAGATTTTCATTGATGGCTTCAATTACGTTGTTTGTTGCTATTGCTGCTATCATTGTTTCCCTTTCTTCTTGCCTCAACCGAGAATCCCAATTTATGAAAAGGATGTATTTGTGAGATTCCTCCAGCTTTGGAAAATAAGCCTTTCTCCCATCTTCTGATTCTTTCCAGGTGATAAAGTCATAAATCCTTTTAAGGATTTCATCATACTCAAGTCTCATGTCAACAACTTGGTTTGTTAGCTTATCACTAGTTTCATAGTGAGGACTTATCTACAAAATCTTCTGGCAAAGTACTTCCTTTTATTGCATTAGTTGGGAGTTAAGACTAAGCACTTCCTTTATGAACTCATCGATTTGCGGATCATCCTTAAACTTATCTGTTATAGCTTGTATCTAGGCATCCCTTTCTGCTTGGCTAGCCTAATGTTGTATTCTCATTTCCTCAAATTGCTACTGGAGCTGGGATATTTGTAATTCTGCTTGTTGATTGGATTTTTCCTGAGATAATTATTGTTCTAGCAACAAAATTCTTTGTTCTTTTTCCTTAAGTAGTATTTGGACCTCTGTCGCTTTGTCAATAGTTGTTGTGGCATAGGCTCCTTCATATTGCAAACATTTTGTGATATTTTCAGATGGGTTGTTGGCTGTGTGGGGCCTGACCTAGGTTCAGTGTTAGTTAGACAAGCAAATCCCTACACTACTGGCCCTTTCTACATCAGCCCGCGGAGCACGGACCGCAGTCTCACCCGAAGTAGTATGGGGGGATGCTGGAACCAAGTTTCCACACCCTGAAATGGTCATGATGTCGATTTATACCATCTGTTCCTTCTTTCATGTAGGTCACTAAGCTTTAGGGCTCTGTCTGTCTAACCGTTTATTCCGCCGCTCAGTACCTCCCTGAATGCTTAGGATTGACCTTCACACAACCTTAACCCACGATCCAGACACTTTCACACTACTATGACAACATATTGTATAGGTTCGAAGCTATCTTAGTTGCTTTACTTATCTTACTAATCAGTCACAGTTAGCATCGCTTAGACTGGTATTCTTACTTGCATTCAATTACCCAAGATAATGAAAGATAACTGCGTATCATATGAACATTGTAAATTAAACCCAAAATGCAATATAACCAGATGCATTAATAGGAAATAAATATACAGAATTTGTAGAATAATTTTCTTTATTGATATCTTCAAATTCTTACAAACTTTATCTACCCAGTGCACACAAACACAGGGTTCCACGCACTCAACTGCAGACTTCCACCCTAGGCCTTTGTACACTCAGCTTCATAGCTTCTACCTATGCTAAGTCCCGAAACACTTAGACTTGTCTACCAAGACCCTTCACTTCATTCTTTTCTTAAGACTTAAGACTCAAAGCTACTAAAAGCTTACTTACTTATCTTCTTTTTATATAATCCCATGGTCTGCGGACCATGGGTGGATATCTATAGCCGACTTTACACTTTACAAAATAAGGGTAGACAACCCTTTATGACTCTAGACACCTTCGCACTCTGCAACCACAAAATGTAGAGACTTTACAACTTTATGACAAAATTGCCCCAAAGCATGGGCTTTTAGCCCCAAAACTATCCTTTGGGGATATTATTCCCAATAGGGCCCCAACACAAACATGGTGACTAATCCTCAAGTCACTCTATAGGTGTGTAGATCTTGGCGTGAAGACCTCCCAGCTCGACCTGTATGAACGTAACCTCGGCAGTGCACTGTGTGGCTGCCTGCTTTGCTTCTTCAACTAACTGCTCAGTTACTGGTCCTAAATTGTCGGCCTAAAGCTTCTCCTCAGTTGCTTCTAGATTCCCTATATTTCTTTCAATAGAGGTTGTGACAGAGTAGGCCTCATCTATCCAGGTCTTTAATCTTGCTTTCAACACTGCCTCCTTGTGCTATGTTGCATCTACCTTTTCTTTCAGCTACTGGTCCTACTGTAGCTTTGCCAGGGTCTGTGTGAGAGTGATGTTGCGTGCTCTACTTTTTATTTCATCATAACATTGCTCTAATTCTCGTACTTCTGTATCTAGTTGCTAGACATTAGGGTCCTCTTGCAAGCTCATCAAGACCTCGAACAACTGTTCAAAAAGTTATGTGAAGTCTGCTACTACACTGTCGATCACTGCTATCACCTCTGTGATAGAGGTTGCACACTACTCCTTTACTTCTAGTGGATTTGAAGGCTGGACCTTCAACTATAACTCTGTAATCAGTAGTTTCAGCTCTAGCAGCACCCTAGCCATATCTGTGCAAGTGTCACGCATCCCTGTAGCAAGCTTGCAGATGCACACCTCAATCAGTTCTTCCTTAGGAATGGCCAACTATGGGACCATTCAACATGCCTCCTCCATGACCTGAACTAGGTGTTGGTTTCAGTTAGTTACCTCGATTATGGTGGTGATGGTAGAGTCTCGCTGTAGAGCCATCTGTTCATTATTAATCCTCTGCTTGCTGATCACCTGTAAAGTACAGTGTTTGTGAGCCCTCAGCTCCATGATCACTCCATCCTACAATAGGTGGATCCCTTCACCAGGGAGCCTTCCCAAGTTCAACACCCCTCCATTGAGGGCACTGATAGTCGGTGTGTCAACTTCATTCTCTGTGGTCAGTGCTCCATCTAGTAGCACTATCGCATTGGAGACCTTCGTACGTAGCATCTTGGCAGCTTCTGAAGTGCCGATCATAAGGCAAGTGGACACCGTGCCAGCCTATGATGTGCAAGTTCTATAGCTCCTACAAACCTATCTAGATGGCTCCCAATAGTAGCTACTACTACTGTTCAAACTAATGTAGAGCCTCCACGGAGACATCCCACACGTGTCTCCAATGTCATGCAAATCACCCTCAGTGAGGGTGACTGGGTCCAACAACGCCTTTGTGGCCTTGGATTTCTTCCTTGATCCTCCTTTCTCTTGTTCCCTTGGATTCTTGATGCACAACGATGTCGCCTGCGTGTCAGCACCATGTTGCTCTATCTACTCATCTGTTTCCTCCTCTGTGTCAGGAAAAGATGACCTCAAGCCTTTGCCAAAGCCCAGCTTTATTCCAATTATTTTTTTGTCCGTCTACTGGACAACATCATGTTCTACATGGGCCTTATTAGTAGCCTCATTCTTCATATTCTCAGCCAACTGCACCAGTGCCCCACTCTGTCAACCAGCGATCAAACACTACATCAATTGCATTATCTGTTACCAAGTAAGGCAAGTCATACCATGTATATACAGGGTCCTTTTGCACCCTAATCGACACATGGTGAAAATCTGCCTTGAACTTCACATACCCTTATAGGTTGGCAAACACAATAGGTGACAACTATGTTTATGATTGATAACCATGTGAATGTTCATCTCCATCAAGATCCAAAAGATGTTGCTATCTTCGATGCATTGAGAGTCCTTGGTTACCCACAACGAAGCGTACTTCGTTGCTTCTGGTAGGTCTGGTACAATCAAGGGGCACTAACTATCTTATGGCAACTCCCATGCTACCAACACAATAGACACCAAGAGCCACACATAGTGGAAAGTCTTACTGAGCTCTTGTGCCTCACGGAAGTTCACAAGGAACTGGCCATAGAGATAGTGTGCCTAATTGAACTGGACTCCTTCAATGCATTGGGCTGCAAGAGCAATGACTGGTGCCAACACTTCATCTGCGCGACACTTCCTCATAACCTTCCCTGCCAAAATATGCATGTGCACCTTGACTAGAGGGTCACTGATACTTGAGATGGCATAGCCTCACAACTTCTTTACGAGCTTGAATTTATCTGTCATGGTCTCCATGAGGACCTACTCACCAATTTTTCGACCAAACATCATGGATGGATTTTCTCCTGTATAGGGTAGCCATGTGATCCTATGGATCAATCTTTTGATGATGGGTATTGGCTCCTCTAGCCATAGACACCCATCGTGGACCATGAATAACAGCTGCTTGATGACCAACATCATAATGGGGGTGCAGTTGTTATGCCGAACCCAGGGCAGGCTGAGCAGACCTTCCTTGTCTACTCCTCTGAGCCACTTCTGTGGTTCCAATGTAGTCATCTTGGTGGTTGTGTCAATAATGCAGCACATTAGTTGCTCTGTCACTAAGTGCGAGAACTTTTCATGGTCAACTAAGTCCCAATATTCCAGTTTTAATAGAGGAACCCACCCTAAGCATGGTCCTTCAAAGACAATCTCATCTGGTAGCAGAGGGGTTTGCAAGGAGACCTTACTCTCATCAATGTCCTTTGGCATCTTGGTCTTGCCCTTGTGCGGAGGGGTGTACTCAAGCAACTTAGTGATAGGGTCAGCACCCTAGACTTCAACTTTCTCCTCGTCTACCCCCAAGTCCTCATCATCCATCAGGATGTCTTTAATTTTTTCCTCCTCTGGCTCCAAGTTGATGGCTTTGCCCTTTTCCTGTGTGGTGGGCTTGTCCTTTGGTGGGTTTCTTCTCAGTGACGCGTGCACAAATATTGCAGCCTACTTGCCCTTTTATCTTTCACACTCTCCTTGGTTGGTGTTAGCTTCAGTCTAGGTGTCCGTGGTGACTTGGGAACTTCAACTAATACGTGAGCAACCTCTAGAGAGATCCCTAACAACCTCCAGCACAACCCCTTCAATTGTCATTGCTTCGGTGTCCATATCTTCTGTAGGTTTCAACATTACTCTATTCAATAGTTCTTGTGTCACCTTGGGTAGTTACTCAAATGCCAAACTCACTATCAGAGCTTCAAAGAATTCACAGTTCATGTGTGCCTGAGAGCTCAACAACTCAATTCTCAGAGCTCAACAACTCAATTCTCAAAATGCCAGGTGTTTTTGACTCAGCAACCACCTGTAATTTATAGGGCATTTTAAATTCAAATCCGACCATTCCCCCCACATTCAGTGCATTAATGCAGGATTGGTGACAGATTTCCAAGCATCTGATCCATAAAGTTCATCTTAAATTCTGACTTCCTACTCCATTTGGTTGCATTGCTACTGTCAAATCATGAACAATGACCTTAATGATCACTTTCTAGCTGACCTACTCTATCTCTCCCTCGGTAGCACAACTCCCTTTGTGTTGTTGTGAACCATGTGACATATCCTCACTCCACATTCTCCTCTAATCATGTAGTTCCCCAACTCGGGTAGTTTATTTTATAGTCCCGCGCCTCCTTTCAACTACCTAGAGCACTAAGACTATGCTACCTTCATATAGTCACCTGGCCAGATCATTGATGTATGGCTTCAATCGGCTGCCATTCACCTTTCCTAGGAAGGGATCTCCATTCAATTTAAAGAACTGAACTGCACCACCATCGATAATCTTCTTAATGACATAGGGCGCTAAATAGTGCATTCTAAATTTCCCTAGAAATTTATCAAAGTTGTTGTCATATAACAAAACTAGGTGATTTACCTTAAAGGTGTGCAACTTAATGTGTCGATCATGCCACACTTTTTCGTGCTTCTTTTGGACCTATTGGTGAAATCTAGCTAGAAATATTTCTTCATCAAGCTCAACTAGCTATGCGAGCCTCTCTTCCAAGGCTTCGTGATTTGTCCTACATGTGAGTGCCATTATGCGTAGGCTATGCACAATGTATTCCATGGGAACCACCACTTCAACACCATATACAACCCTAAAGGGTGGCTGTCCAGTCAACTTTTTGCATATCGTCTGATAGGCCCATAGTATTGTGGGTATGTGTAGGTCCCAATGACTTCACTGAGCATTGAAAACCTTGGTCAGTGCATTCTCCAACACCTTATTGAATGCTTCCATCATCGCATTAGGTTGTGGGTGATAAGACATTCTTTTCTAGTTATATACTTGAAATTCCTCCATCAAAGCGCTGACTGTTTCGTTTAGAAAGTGCGTATTGTGATCACTCATCAAAACCTTTGGATACCCAAGTCACGTCAGTACATACTCAAAGAGAAACTTTGCAGCAATCACACTGGTGCAATCCTTCACAGGCTATGCCTTTGCCCATCGTCTCAAATACTCAATCGTGGTGATAATGTACCGTGCTCACGTCTTCATTCCTTGGGGCTGAATAGGTCCCACAAAATCTATCACCCATTTCTCAAAGGGTTGTAACATCATCTGTGGATTCAGAGGCAACTCATCTCTCATGATGGCCTGCCAGTCCTTTTACACACATTACATGCCTTGCAGTAAGCTTTTGTTTCTTGATGGAGGGTTGGCCACCATAACCTTGCATGTAGAATCTTCTACTCAGTCGCTCTCCCTACATAGTGGCCTCCCGTGGCACCCCCATGAGTTTCCGCGAGGATACAACTCCTTTCAAACTCCAGTACATAGCATTGTAATACTTCATCAGACCCCATTTTGTACATATGTCCGGCAAGGACAGAAAATTCTAGGGTGTGTAACACTAACTCCTTTTTCTATTGGACAATGTAACCTTCTAGGGTGGTTCTAATCGTTAGGAAGTGTGCGATGTCTTCAAAGTGACTATTCGCGATGTGCACTACAAATAGTTGCACATCAGGCAATACCTCCTCCAAATTAGTGGGCTCTTCCCCTATTTCGATGCGCGACAGATGGTCTGGTCTCGCGTTCAGCCATCTAGGCTTCACAATAACCTCAAAATCATAATCCTGGAACAATAGTAGCCACCTACAGGTTCTCCCTCCCAACACAAGTTTATTGACCATGTATTTCAATGCGGAATGTTCTATATACATCTTAAAATTTCCACCTAGAAAATAGTGTATAAACTTCTAGAGCACATGTACCATGGCTAACCCTTTGCGCTCGGTGGTGCAATAGTTCTTCTCAGCCTTGGATAACCTCCTGCTTGTGAATGCTATACGATGGTCCAATTCTCCTTCGCCATCCTATGTCAGTACTACTCCCTATGCTATACATGACGCATCTACATGTAGATGAACCTCCTTCTTCCAATCTGGGAAGACTAAAATTGGCACAGTGACCAATTTTTCTTTCAATACATCTAAGATTTTCTTACAATCCTCATTCAAACAAAACATGACATCTTGTTTCAACAACTTCTCAACAGGCACGATGATTTGGGCATAGCCCTTCACATACTTCCTATAATACCTAGTATGTCCCAAGGTTATGCACAACAATTTTACACTCCTTGACACCTCCAAGTTAACTATCACTATGATCTTCACAAGATCTACCATTAGTCCCTGTCTGTAAACCACATGACCCAATAGAGTCCCAAAAGGAACAAAAAATAGGGATTTATTCAAACTGAGTGCAATCTGGTACCTTCTACAAGTATCTAACATCAGGCACAAACTTGCCACGTGGTGTTTTACCAACCCAAACAAAGTCTAGTCATGGAAGTACGCCTCCAGAAACTTATGAATGAATTCTTTGAATTTAGCAATGACTACGTGCGAAAAAATTGCAGGCGCATTATTCAATCTGAAAGGCATTATGGTGTACTGAAAACATCCCCATTCTGTCTCGAAGGTCATCTTGCTTCTATCCTCTGACACGATTTTGATCTGATGGTAGCCAAAGAACCCATCAGTGAAGGAGTACACTTCTTGGCCACCTACATTATCCAATACCTCATCAGTGAATGGATTTGGGAATGGATCATGTATGTAAGTGTGATTCAACTTCTTGAGATCTACGCATATCCTTATTTCATCCTTCTACATCTTTTCCTGTACCACCATTGGGCTCACCCAATCAGATTCTTCTATGGGCTCAATGATGCCTACCGTGAGCATCTTGCCTAGCTCTATGTGGAACTTCTCCTTATACTTCGGATTGAGATGGTAAGGTCTTCGCTTAACTGGCTTCGCATTGGGTTTTAACGTGATCTTCATGATGCCTAGGTCTCCTATTATCCCGTTTAGCTCCATAAACGTGGTAGGGAACAAATCCTAGTATTCACGGAGCAATTCAACGACCGTATCTACTATCGTGTCATCCTAGTAATCTCCAATATTCATGAATTTAGGCTCTGCCTCTGTACAAATATTTACCTATTTCGCTTTTAGTGGCATAGTTATATCAGGATTCTCAATATGCGGTCCCTCGACCTCGCAGTGATCCTCCATTTCAAGGATATTAATATTTCGTGGATCTTTGTCTTCTCCTTCAACAATCACATTGTAGCATTCCACTGACTGGCTTAACTGAGTAGTCCAATCGAGTTGAATCAGAACCAAAGGATCTTGCTATTTCCTAAAGATCGATGCTTTTAATTCCTGTAGTGCTTCATTAATACAGTTAAACCCATATTCAAAGTTAAATTTCATTATGAATCCTTCACACAGAATATCCCATTCACCTGTAGCATGGCAAAGCTCTGTCTCCAAGTACAAGTTCATTAGGATGACATCCAAGGTGTGACAGAACAAGTGCACCCATTCAGGTTGGGGCTTCGCTCCATAAGCCTTAGCCCATTTGGCCAATTTTGCCCACAGATCATCCTTCTCATCATACTTATCTACCATTCATACCTTCGACTTCCCAGAGCGTGTTCTAATCATCCTCCTACACTCGCACCAATCATCAAAGATATCGTTGTGTGTACCCTACCATCTTGCGGCCGTAGCACGCAGTACCTAGTCTAAAGCCTGGAAGAACTGCTTTTCTAGTACCTCCCTCTCAAACGCATCCAAAAATACATCTACATCATTTAGGCCATCATAATCATGCATATTTCTTACCTTTGATGATACACAGTGCAGCGAGCGGGTCATCATGTTACAGCTTAGCGTAGTTACTGCATGTGGCCTATTCTGCCAGTGCTCTAATTCTTCATTAGAGTCTGAGGTGTAGGAACTATCGTAATCCCATGTAATTTTCCCATCTGCTATTGGATTCACCCAATCTTGGTCTCATGTTGTTACCTTATATATGCATTCCAAATCGTCATCGCTCTCGTAATCGCAAAATGGTTCATAGAGCATAATCCTTCACCAGGATCTAGGGGTACTATTACATGGAGTGATTTCTTTTCAAATATCATGTTTCTCTTCTTTAGGTTGATTACCCCATTCATGTCAATAGCCCAATCAATGCCAAGGAGCATAGGGTATGGGTTGCTGTCATCCACAATTTCTATTACTTCAAAGTCAGCCAACACGCTTGTGCCTTCAATATCTACAATAACTCCTTGCAGCCGTCCCATGGGAATGATCTTCTATTGATTTTCCATCCTTAACTGAATTGGAAACCACTACAACGGGGGTCTTCCCATCCACTCCGAAGTCTACTTTCATAAAACATTCACATTTGACCCCAGGTCTAGAATAACCTGGTCCATTTCACATTCTCCTATTTGCGCGGTAAGTCTCATGTCTGGACTTGTCCTTGCTTTATACTTACCAATCTTTCGTACCATGCACGGTTCACCCGGAGTGTTTCCAGTGCATCCATTTATAAGCTCTGGTAACATTTTCATAGTCTTGCTATCACATAGCAACTTCATGTAGGTTTCTAAAAAGGTCATAAGCATAGAAGGGTCCATTTCCTCATCAGGCTTATCCTTGCTCCCTGAGGTAGAGGCTTTAGTGAAGCTCTTCTTTGCTTCCATGAATATTTTGCGTGCACGCTCCAAATCAAATTCAGCCTCCTTCGTTGAAATTTTGCAAACCCATGCACTATCTTCGTGCTATTTCCCCTTATCATCGCCTATTACAATTCCACTTCGGAGCACTATATTCATGTTTGGATCCTCTTTGCGAAGATCAACCCTCATCATCTGCAGGTTCTGAGTTTGTTGAGGTGGTAGCACCCCTTTGTCTTATATCCTCGCTATTAGTGTAGGATAGTCCTCTGTCTCATGATCAAACTGAGTACAATATTTGCACGATGGTCATGTTGGGTTAGTGAATTCATGGGTATAGTGTCTTGGTCCTCTGCAGTTGTAGCAAATTAGCTGTCCCCAACCTCTACTAGGTCCTCCTCCACCTCGGCCTCATCTGCACCCCTAAAATCTTGTTCGCACCATCGCAGCACCCTGGTCAGGGTGCCGCATTTCTACCTGAACCCTATAGGTGAGTATTCTATCCATCATCAATTCATAACTTCTATAGTTACACTCATCATGCCCTATCAACCTACAAAAGTTGCAGAATAGTTGTTGTGGTGTTTGTACAAACTTCTACAACAAATGATAGTTATCTGTTCCATGTTTTCCTACTACTTGACATATAGCCCACCACAACACATGCCCCTGCTCGATCCTGCTTGGGCTTCCGGCCACAATGGCATTGGCCCTCCTCTTGCAATATAGTTCGCAAGGACTGGGCAGTGGTCTTTGTCATGCCCTTGACCTTTACATTTCAGGCACCATATTTCTTCGCGCACCTTCGGTTGAAATTTTCTATCTTGCTTCAAACTTTGCATTTCAAGGAAAATATTTTGAAACTACACATGGATATGCTAAACCCCCACATTCGGATCTTGCATCAGTGTTTCATGTAGTCTCATTGCAATCTCCAAGGTCTATGCTTGAGCCATAATCTTCTGTTATGATAGTGCAACCCTTAAGTGAGGTAGGACCAAAGTCATGAACCGCTCCCAGTGTTGTCCTTCTATTAAGTTCATATTGGCTTCATGGATTTTGCACTTCAACCTCTGATCCAATTCCCAAGGTGTCTCCCTGGGATTCATCGCAGTTTCCTCAAACCACACAATCAATTGTCCCTTGGATATAGGCACACTTAACTCTTTTTTTAGCGTGGTCTGTATGTCTACCGCCCGAGCATTTGGGTTATCATTAGAGTACTTGATGTTCTAGGGAAATCCTACAAATAACCAATGTTTCCATGTTCATGTGGTCATCTATGACACCCTAAGTTTCCCATATAGCTTTTACAATGAGCCAAAACTGGTCCGGGTCCTCATTTCCCAAGCTTTTAAACAAAGGCAGTTTCACTGAATTTGCCATGTTGAACTGTGGTGGGGGTGGAGGTGGTGTGGGTGAAGTCACAGGTGACGGAGGTGAATATCGAGGTGGTGTAGGTGAAGGTGCCAATCATGGGACTCTATGTCTTATTAATTGAATTTCACTTGGCGAAGAAGCCTACGCTACTCCCTCTTCGTCACCTAATGGAGGTGAAATAAATGGGATATGTTTAGGACCATTTCTTCCTTCGTTTCCATAAGTCTGTCCACTTCTCATAGCCCCGATCATCAAGGTAGATGTATAACCTATTTTTCATACAATAACATCTTAATCCAGGTATTTAAACACTTCAAGTACTTACTTCGCAGACCTTTGAAAAGGTGTCACTCCACCTCATTGTAGATAACTGAGGTATCAATCGTGAATTCAGTCACAAATCCTCCTATGATGTGATCGAGCCAATGATTGATAGCATGGGCGATCTTATCCTCAGAGGCTTCTAGTCTCTGTACTAAGTCTAGGGTCTCGACAATAAGACCTTCAAGTCTACACCTTCCTTGGTTATCTGCTAGCTTCATGATCCACTCATATAACTCAACTAGAAATGAACAGAAAAAGATCTCATGGATTTCTGTATATAAGTACTTGTCTAGTTACTGTTCCTTTGTCAGCCATAGATTTTTGTTCTCTTGTCCCATGAATCCATGTATCTTCCTATCTAACCAGTTTTCGATCTCTTTCTTAGTTGGATTCCAATGATACAACATCACACATCTCTCATGCAGATTCTGGTCCCAACAATACAACCATTTGTTGGCTATGTGGGGCTTGACCTAGGTTCAACATTAGTTAGGCAAACAAATCCCTACACTATTTTCCCTTTCAGCATTAGCCTACGGAATGCAGACCGAAGTCTCACCTAAAGCAGGATGGGGGGATGCTGGAACCAAGTTTCTACACCATGAAATAGTTGTGATATCAGTTTATACACTTTGTTCCTTATTTCACATAGGTCACTAAGCTTTAGGGCTCTATTAGTCTAGCCATTTATTCTACTCTTCAGTACCTCCATGAATGTTTACAATTGACCTTTGCGGAGCCTTAACCCACGATCCAGGTACTTTCACGATACTATGATAGCATATTCTATAGGTTCCAAGTTATCATAGTTCTTTAACTTATCTTACTAATCAATCACAGTTAGCGCCATGTAAACTGTGATTCTTACTTGCATTCAATTATCTAAGATAATCACATATAATCACGCATCATATGAACATTATAAATTAAACCAAAATGTAGAGACTTTACAACTTTATTACAAAAGTGACCCAAAGCATGGGCTTTTAGCCCCAAAACTGTTCTTGGGGGATCCCATTCCCAATATTGGTCCATGGGTGAGTCCTTCCAAACGATGTCCATTGCTTCATTTTCAGAAGTTGCAACAGTTATAGGATCCAACATTCTTTTCTTCCTCTCTCTCTTGACTACATCATTGTGTGTTGGACTATAAAATACATCTAGTGGAGGTATTTCTTCAAATCTAAAAAAAATTCCAAAGTGGGCATAACAGTAACGATTTCAACATTTTGAGTGTCCTTAACTCCTTCCTCTGTCATTTCCATATTTGACTTATGTTGGGTTTGATTAAGATTTTTTATATCAGATGTTTGCTCAAGGTTTGAATTTGAATGAATATTCTTGTTGAACAGTTCCCATTAATGTTCCAAAATAATTGGGCTCTTTCCCGACTGAGTTGATCTAGAGACAATTTCTGTTTTTTTCTTTGCTGAAGTTTGCTCATCTGTTTCCTCTATAGTTCCAACTGTGTCCTTTTCAGACTCATTATTTGTATGTCCTCCTCCATTTTGGGATTGCTTCTCTGAGTGCTCTGACTGATGCATAGAACTCTCTTGGGTTTCTTCTTCATAGTGTTCTCTAGAACTGTCATCCAAGCTTACACTAGGAGTTGGCTCCGTTATTGGTTCTATTTGCAATAGGTGCAATGTGACCTTGAATAATCTTTTCTCCCTATACACATGGAAATCTCTAAGATCATCTGGTGTAAAAAGTTTGGATGCCAAATGCAACACTTGTGAGTATGCTTCTTCCTATAGGAAGAGGTCATCAAAGGGGCACCCTTCATTGCTGAATTGTTTTACTTTCACCATAGTAGTAAAATTCTTAATAGTGTCATCTAGGTCATACTTCCTTGCTCAAAATGTAGCTAATTTTAGAGATTTAATAATCTATTCTTCTTTGCTTGCATTTCCAAAATCATGTAGCGCAAATGCACCGCATTGTAATGGAAATGTAGGCCAAATGACCTTCTTTTGTTCTTTCGGTCCTTTTCTTAATCCACCTTCCCCTGCTGTTTGGTAGGCTATTTCTCTGGCTAATAATTTGTCAGGGACATAAAATGGGAGAACATGTATTGAAGAAATGCTCTCAAATACTCTAATATAGTTGAAGTTTTTCCTCCCCAAACCATCTCTCTACTGGAAAGATATCCACTTCGGCCTCTTTAGAAAACATAGGGGTAGTTCTATTGTATATTTCTTTCTGGCTGGGTAGCATGAATCCTTGACAAATTTTGTAAAATTGGGGGTGAAATTGAGATTCCCAAAAATTCTTATGGCACACATCTATAGGAAGTGGGTCTTGAACAATCCATTTCCATCCCATAATGGGAAATTTAGAATTAAAACATATTGCATAGATTACAAAATCACACATAAAAAACAAGGGGATAAACCCTTAAATAGGGACTTCTTTTTCTCCTATATTCCATAATGGGAGTTGCTAAATTATTTGACAAAATTTGAGCCCATTTCACTATCATTGCATTCACAGCTGCATCTATTAGTGCAATCCATTTCGGGGAAAACTTGGTGTTGTCGGGTTTACAGAACAATCTACATAACATTGCTGCTGCAAAACTAGAAGGCGGAGAAAGGGATGTCATAGAGTGCATACCCATTTTATCCCATTTTAGCCTTCCTTCATTTGCTATCCAGGTTTTGGTGACGTCTGTTGGGTCTTCATTCTCCTTGGCCAATTCCTCAAGGATCTATTTGTTCTAGAGCTTTTGCGGCTCTAGTAACTAGTACATAATTCCTAGATTGTCTGCTGAAAAAGACGCCATGACCTCTTGTGTGTGATTCCTGAATATTTGGTCTAAAATGTCTGCCTCATCAATTACCCACTTGACCATGTTAGTATATGGGATTATCTTTGGTCATGCAGCTCTGCGGTGTAGGAAAGAGAATGCAACCTCAAAATAGGAGGCATTAGATGATCCATGGGAATTTTTCATGGCCTTTGTTTCCAGTGGCCTTGGGTGCTCTTCTTCTAATAAGTTGTACATAGCCTCCCAGGTTGGAATTCCTTTGTCTCTACAACATGTAGTATCATAGAAAAGAGGAATCATTTCTCATTTCTCAGACATAGTTGCCTTCCCCTTCTTTCCTATTGTTTACCACAATTTTCTCTATATATTTTTCCTGAAATGGAGAAAATCAGAGGTTATTGGATAAACACAAGTAAGAATGGCAATGAGAATGAATGATTAGAGATAACATGAAAATGTGACAAGAAAGGATTTTTAATTAAACGCAGATGAGAAGATATCGCATCATGTCTAGCCACATCTTATCATCAATTCCATTAACCTATATTAAATAGCCACTAATAGTACCTTATCGCTACTTTTATTGCTGATTAATGTATCACATTGTAAAACAAGAAGAATGGCTTTGAAGGTGGTGGACTTAAGTTGGAAGAATGCCGATTTTGCGATTGTGATGCAATGTCATGAATCACATTTTGTATGTTTGATTGTGCCCTTTCTTAAAATTCCTTAAGTTCCCGCGGGATGCAAGATGCGGGATAAACAATGTTTTCTTTATTATTTTAAAGCTTTTTACCTTATAAAGCGCTTTTCATCACGTGGCAGATTTTAATCATCATTTTATGATGTTAGGTTCTATTGGGTCCATACTTTATCGCATTTTTCAACATGACGTAGTTTGTAAGATTTTAGACCTTTCTTAAGTGTTCTTACGCAATGCGATAAGGTTGACTTTGTCATTGCAATATCGCATTTCTCAAGTTTCACCATGCTTTGTTAGAGTACACCCTTTGTGAATGACGATATGTGATACAAGATTTATTTTAATAGGAAATGCCTTAGGTCTTATTTTAAAATAAAAATCCTAATTATATTTAAGTTAAGCATGGTGATTCTTTTGATTGCTTTTCATGATTTTTTCTTGCTAATAAGGCTTTTGACGCACTTGGTCGAGCGGTATGCGAAAAGGCGAGGATTGCTAGCTTTCAAAGGTTTTTGACTTGATATCTTGCTTTATTCCAAAAAACTTAAAAGTAAGTGTCTAAGTGCTAAATTTATTTGTCAAGGATTTTATCATGGGTCCCCATTTATTAATACAATATTATCTATTATACCAATAAATGGGGGGTTTGTTTAATAGCACAACAATTAGCGATTTGTTGGAAGAACTAGTTATCTCTTGCAGTTTTTTGAATTTCTAAAAAAATCTAAAATAAAGGTAGTTCAAAAATAAAAATACATGAAATACAAGATAAGTAACATTTCTCTGAATTAAAAATAATAAAATCTACTTAATTACCATCCATTTGATTATCCTCTTCAATATGAAAATTGTTTTTTCTACATCAGCCATTACTTCGTTTTAAAGATAAAAACAGAGGACTCTCACAAATTAGCTTTTAGATGTACTCAGTTGCCATAGGTAGAGCCTCTTCTACTACTAGGCATCCATAACCTCGACAAGGTTACCATTTAAAAAAAATTGATTCAATATCCCATCCAGATAAGGGTGCAATTTTTAAAGATAAATTTAGATTCATATACTTGCTTTCTTTCTCATTTTTCTAAACATTTCCTTTTTCTTAAAATTTTCTTATTCTTCTTAAAGGTCATTGTCTTGGTTTGGTGGTGAAAATTGGCAATGCCATTCACTGGTTGTGACTTTAATTGAACAAGATGGCTCGTGATGAGACAACTTGTCTTTTAATTAACATAATCTCAAGCCATTATCCTATTTTGGTATGCAGTATTGGGAATGTTAGCTTGTTACTTCCCTATGATCATGGTAATTTGGCTCTGGATGAGACCTCTTATCCTTTAAGTTTAAGCATATTTTAGAATTACACACTAAAAAGTGAAAGCTCACTATATGGGGAGAATCATGGACTCCTTAATAGTTTCTGGATGACTATTATAGAGTTAAAGATGCTTCTCTGTAGAGAGTCTTGCTTTGTGATAGATACTTTTCTTAACTAATGGTAGAATACAGGTTCTTTTACAAAGTTGAGTTTTACCAAAGGAAAACTTATTATGGTAGAGGACAAGCAATTTTAGAGAGATAAAACTTAGCTTATGTTTCAAATGTAAAAATTATCTTGATAACAATCTCTACATATACAAGCGAAAAGTCAAAATATAAAAGAGACTATTTACAAAGGCCAAAAGTAAATGCTACTTCAACTTTTATTTTCCTAAAAAGTAGTAGTAGTAAATACAATGAATAGAAGAGATTATCTTATATGGAAAATATTCTTTCTGAACCTGCCAATTTACAGCGAGAGAATCTCTCTTTCCTGATATATATTACAATAAAAAGGTTTATGGGCCTATTTGTTCGACAATTTCAAACGAGTCAAGCAACATTCTTTGGAATTTGGTATGCTTACATTTTTCCATGTGTGCTTTATCCCATTTCAATACCAGGTCTTTGAGCTAAAAGGATTTTGAGCTTACATAATTTGTATCAAATGAAGATTTGAATAACTGTTGAATGATGTGCGTGTGTGATTTTGGCCTTTTCTCTTCCTTCTTCGAGCTTAAGGATTTGTGATTGTCTTACTTGCATGGAAGAGGAAGGGGTTTCTTTAATAAAGTGAACTAGGGCTAGAGAGGGAATAACTACATTTGTAAGGAGGACAACTTCTTTCCCATAGACCAAATTAAAAGGAGAAGTGCCTATTGAGGCCTTCTCTATTATTCGATCTGCCCATACAGAAAATATTAAAGATTTGTTCCATTTTTTCTGACCTTGATCAACGGTTTATTTGATGATTCATATGAGATTTTTGTTTGTAGAATTGGCCAAGCCATTTCCCTGAGGATAATAGTTAGCAGAGTATTTAAGTTTAAAACCTCTTTACGACAAAATTCTATCATAACATTTCCTGTAAAATAAGATTCATTATCAAACATGAGGGAAGATGACAGACCAAATCTAGTAATAATAAACTGATCAATAAATTTAATGATGTTTTTAGAATTGGCTACCTTAAGAGGAATTGCTTCCACCTACTTTGTGAAGTAATCAATTGCTGTAAGGGTATATTTATGTTGATTTGAAGACTAAGGAATGATCTTACCTATTATGTCAAGTCCCCATTGTTCAATATTGACTGGATGCACTGGTAATGTGGGTTTCCTATGTCTCCCAGTAGTTATTTGACAAAATTTACATTTCCTTACATAATCACATGCATCTTTAAATAAGGTTGGCCAATAATAGTCAACATGCAGAATTTTATGTGTGGTTGTGTCCCCTCCAAAATTTCCACCAATTGGTCCATCATGGAGTTCCTGCAAAACCTTTTATGCCTCAGATTTTTCAAGACATACAAGCAAAACAAAATCATAATTTATTCTAAACAACACATTATTGATGATTTGATATTGTCTAGCTTTTAACCTCAAATCCCTTTTTCTTTTGTAACTTAGTTGTGTACGAGCATATCTATGTTTTAAATAAAATATGATATCAACATATTCGGATTCAGTGTTGTTTAGGCTTACCTCATATACTTGTATATCAGCACCTGAAGCTTTTAGTGCTGGTAAGTTGGATGACCCTGCTAACATTTTTCAAAAGGCTTGACCTTTTACAATTTGGCCTAGTTTGATATCAATGTCATATTCTTGCAGTGTTGTTACCCAATTTGCCCTTTTCTCACCTACATCTCTTTGTATTAATAAATTTCTCACTGTTGAGAACGAGACTACTATCTTGGTGTGAGTTCTGAGGAGAAAGGGTATGAAATGCTTTATCGATTTGAAAACAACGAAAGCTTGTTTTACAACATTTGAATAGTTTAATTTAGCCCCCTGCAAATTGGAGATAAAGAAAGAAATTAGTGCTTCGGCTTTCTTATCATTGACCTGTGTTAATATAGCTGCATATGATTTCTTGGAAGCAAAGGTATATAAAATGAAATGATTTAAAAAGTTTGTGGTTGCTACTGAGGGAGCATTTTTGATTGCTTATTTAATCAGATCAAAGGATTCATGATTAGTATGTCCCCATTTAAAAAGAGAGTTTTTCTTAATCATATATTGGAGAGGTAAAATAATTTGAGAAAAGTCAGGGATAAATCTTTTGAAAAAATTTATCTGACCTAGGAAAGATTGCATGGATTTCTTCTTATGAGGTAATGGGAGCACATAAATTTCTCTTATCCTATCAGGATCAATGTGAATTCCTTCTTTGGATATAATAAATCCAGGGAGATTTCCTTCACTTAAAGCAAAGAAAGATTTCTTGGGATTGAGAGAAATTCCATACCTCTAACAATGCTCAAAGATTTTTTTTAAATCCTTTAAATGATTACCGTACCTTTTTGAATACACAGTTATATCATCTAAATAGATTACCACTGATTTATTAACCAGGCCTTTGAAATATATGTCCATGCCCCTCTGAAATATAGCACCAACATTGATTAACCCAAGTGGGATCTTTTGATAGGCATAGGTTCCCCATTTGGTTCGAAAGGTAGTATTTAGCCGGTAATCTAGATGTACTAGAATCTAATTGTAACCTGAGAATTCATTTAGAAAAGACATTAGTTTTGAGCCTACAACTGATTGTATTATTTGTTCCATAGGAGGTACTGGGAAATTTTCCTTCTGACAAGATTTGTTGAGATTGCAAAAGTCTATAAATATTTGAATATCACAATTCTTTTTTCTGACAAGAACAAGGTTGGAAACCCACCTTGAGTGCCAGATAGGAAAGATAATTTTGGCTTTGAGCATATTATTCAATTCAGATTTGATCTGATTTTCTAAATTTAGATGGATCTTTCTTAGCTTTTTCTGCACAGGTTTTTCATCATATATCATGGGATGGTATGTTGAATTATGGAAGTGTCATATGTCTTAAGGTATTCATAGTTCCAAGCAAATAAATTCCTATATTTCTTCAATAAATGATTGAAGGTTTAATTTTCATCTCGTGTAAGACCAAGTCCTAGATTGATATTCTGAGGCTTAAGGTCAATTCCAAGATTAATTAATTCAAATTTCAAAGTTGAACTTTGGAGTTTTGAGTTAGTGGCATTTTTTAATATGTCCTTCAGATCATATAAGTCTTCCAGCTGAACCACAAACTTAGGTGTGGAATTCATAGTCGTTTCTTGCTTAAGCTAGGATTCATGTTGATATTCATCTATTTTCTGGTCGTCAAAAGAGCCTTCAAATATTAGAAAACTTATGATAGCCATATCATTATTAAATACTGTCCAATTAGTAACACTGTCAGGAATAGAAGGCCTAAAAATAAATTCAATAGAAAAGTGATTCAGGCTATAATCTCCTAATGGAATGAGCTTGGATGCATCATTATCCAAAATATCGGCACTTGTATTTTGGAGTCTTGGGATAGGAGAAATATTAAACGATCTAAAGTGAGAAGTGAGGTCCTATACTAATTATTGATAATGTTTCAAATGTCTAGACAAACGGTGTATGCTATTTCTTCCATGTTTTATCACAATTTCCAAATCTCCAAACACTTGAAGATGTTTGATATTAAGGATGATGGCTTTATAGAGCCCTTGAACCAATGCTTCATATTCGATAGTGTTGTTTGTGCATTCGAATTCAAGCCTGCATGCTAACATAGTTTTTACCCTTCTGGGCTAACTAATATGCATCTTGCTCTGGCTCCATCATTAGATTTGGATCCGTCAAAAAATAATTTCCAAAATAAAGAGATAACTATAGGTTTATCTACAAAATTTATACACTTAGAAGCATCTGTTTGAGAATAATTTTCAACTTGCAATATAACAAGATTTTCCAAGAAGGGTGAAGCATTTGCATTAAAATTTCCTAGAAATGATTCAATTGAGTAGTTTCTGATGATATTACTGCTATATGCAACTGGATCGTTCTATCCCTCTAATTATGTAACAATATACTTTTGATGTCCTTCGCAATCACCCATTGTTTGATTTGTCTCTCCATTATAGGGAAGCCACATGTGGGACCAGTCAGTTGCAAAATAGCCATGAAGCTTTTCTGACCAGTCTCTGGTAAGGATTAATCCATAGAAAATGGGGATATCAACCACAAGAATGTCAATGACTTGACACGCTTTTGGGTTTGAAGAGAGTCTAATAGTGACTTGATTGAGTTCTCCTATAACTTCAAATTGGTATCAGACTAGCTGCACAATGTAAACAATATTGGATGAAGCTCTAGAATAGACTAAACAATTGTATAGATTCTTGTTGAAAATTTTAAAATTAAAAAGAAATGGAGGAGTATGGGATTTGGAACTTCCACCTATTAGAGCAATATCCGTAGAAATGATTCCTTCTAATGAGGTATTAGGAGGCCTTCCCATTTCTTGGGCAGCTTGCAAGATTACAACAGTGGAAAGCGGAGAAGTAGGGAATGCTTTTAGATCTTTGAGAAATAGCTTATGTTGATGTTTTAGCTTGCTAAGCTCATGGAGTGTGATGTTCACCCTAGTTTTTTTCATATCTTCTACTGTGTTGTATTCCTTTTCATCAGAGACTAGTAGGGTTTTATTTGAAGGTGAATAAGATTTTTGAGGAGGAGTTATTTGAGTGGATTTAGATGAAGATTTCTTACCCATTTCTTTTTCTTTGGGAGCTAGAGTTGATACCTTCTGCTTTGGATTTGTTTGTCACAATTCAACATGGCTTCTACTCCTGGTTGAAACAGATAGTGCTTCTTGTGCTTCTTCATTGGGAAGGATAAAATCCCACATTCCTTGTAACTCGAATACTTCTTCATCATCTGTTTGTTCTTGAGCTATTGAAACTTCTTCTTCCTCCACATCTGATTCAACATTTGATATGGTGCTTCGAGGTTTAGTATTAGAGGAGGGTTTTCTTTTGTATGGTCTGAAATATTTCTTTGAGTTAGTCTTCGCTACCTGTTTCTTGATATCAACCATTTCATCGGACATAGTTTTAAGGACTTTTTGTAGACCTTCAGGATCAAAAGGATCTTTAGGTGGTTTTTTCTTGGATTCGTCCCTAAAAGTTACTTTCTTTGATTTTCGTTCTTCTAATGCATTCTTCTTATCTAAGGCTAAAATACATTTTTCTACATCTATTGCTTCTTTCATATTTTCTACCAAAGTTGGTTTGGGAGCTATATCTACAAAAATAGTTGTGTTTGAGGGAAGGGCATAAATGTACCATTCATTTTTTACTTCATCATTGGGCTTAGATATCGTTGGGATTTTATTCATTAACTTGTTAAAACATGAATTTAAGTCCTTAATCAGTTCTTTAGGTTTGACTTTCAAGTTGGAGAGATCATTGATAAGAGTAGTCACGTATCCGTCATCTCCAAAATTGGTTAGGCACTGCTCTTGAAAGGCATCCCAACTATTAATGGAACCCGATGGTAATGAAAAGTAGCATGAGCTTGCTGATCCTTGTAAGGTGTAAGGGAATAATCATACAACTGCATCTTCTTCCACTACTTTGTTGAGGTTTATGGACAACATAAAAAATTTCATGTGTTATTGGTTGGTAAGCCATCATCAATATTGAACTATGGTAACCACTTTTCTATATGGGTAGGCAATTAATGTAAGGGTCCTTCCATGCAAACAAATATTTGATTTTTCCATGGTCTTTGTGGATTTTGATCCATTGTAGGTTTCTGTGTAGAGGAATATATTCCTGTATTTGAAGGTGATTGGGTAGAGGAGGCTTGTGCTCCAGTACCCGTGTAAACCACGATCTCGAGTTGTGAGGTGGATAGTTGATTTTATGATGAACTGTATGGAATGAATGATGATGTTTGAGGTGATGATGAGAGAACCTCACTATGGGATTCAAACTATGTCTTCTTAGCTCTCTTATGGTTTGGTAGAGGGAGTTCAAATGGGGGGATCCCAAGTATTTCACTTTCTGCTCTAGTTAAGATTTGAGATGAGGGAAACTACGAAGAAACACTACCTTGGGATAACTTAGATTCTTCTTGAGATATTGGAATCCCCTATAGCTTATGGATCAAAGACTAGACTTCAGGGGTTTCTATAGAATAATATTGATCTGACTTCTTTGAGATCACAACAATGGATTCTAAATTTTTCTTTACAACCTCTCACTTAGGATTTGGAGATTTGGAATGCAATTAAGAAGTTGGAGGAGATGGTGAGGGAGTTTTACTCTTAGAATGGTCTATTGATTTGAATTTACTTTCCATTCATAGTTAGGCCCTGCTTCTAGCGCCAACACATTGAAGCCTCGAAAATATTTGCAGCAACATTGGGGAAAGCCAGCCGGTTTAGACCTTGGTGAGAAGCTCCTTTTCTGTTTGGTATAGTGGCTCCGACTGGGGATAATGGGACCAGTTTCCTAGAAAATTAGATATAATTTTGGGATTCAACTGTGTTAAGTAAGTCATTCAAACATATGACCATTTCCATGAGAGGTAGTCCTAACTGACTAATTTCTCATGATTTTTGAATAGTTCACTTAGCACTCATTGCATCGGGTGATGCTCATATTTTGATAGTGTTGGTGGGGTGATATATGATGTAACAGGAGAATGGCTAAGGTAAGTGTAACTAATGTAACTAACAAACACATGCATATATCCTAATTTAACACTATTAGGCTAAAAATATACCCGAGAATTAAATACAATATGCAATCTACAATGATGTCCTACAACAATTGGTAATATAGATCATTCAACTGCAATAAGAAGTGAAATCATTTAACAATAATCGTTCTGAATAAATAGTCAGAAAAAATGATTGTGAGAGATATATCACATATAAAATCATTCATGTATTCAAAATAAAGTTAAAGACAAAATCATACAAAAGTGCAATAATGCTAAACTGTAATTCAGACTTTCACACATAAAATAATTTAAAGAAGAAGTATTTTCTGATACATAAATAAAACAAGATCATAAGATAAAATTACCATATATGACAAGTCCTACTCATGTGTTTCAACAATATTAATCCAATCTCAATCAATCCAACACATTCTAAGAGTACAAAAGTGCATTTCGGTAGAGCATGATAGATATTTCAAAGAAAATATGTCATGTTCCATTCATTCCATCAGAACTTCCTCAAAAGTATAGAAGTGCAATGTTTCAAAGAATATTTCTAATAAAAATTTTGGACCCCTCTCTAAATGCATCAGAGGAGTTTAAATACTAAACTATAGGTCCTAAAATAGATTATTAAAAAAATGGCTAAGGAGGTTTAAACGCCCTTCCTTAGATTATGAGAAAAAAAAAAAAAAAAACCCTTTTATACTTGATCTTTGAGATCG
Source organism: Pinus taeda (assembly GCA_000404065.3). Lineage (NCBI taxonomy): Eukaryota > Viridiplantae > Streptophyta > Pinopsida > Pinales > Pinaceae > Pinus > Pinus taeda. The sequence goes on along the minus strand of APFE031688123.1, from coordinate 11,486 downwards.
AAAATATTTGCCATAGCCTTAAGCTAAGTCAGTTAGTCGATTTCAGATTTTAACTGCGCAGAAAATATTGCATCTATTAATGCTGGCACCATATTTTGTGTTGAGGTTGTTAAGCACCTCAAAGTCATCCACTCACTATATGGTTTCACGAAAAACTGCCAGTATGCTTCATAATTCAGCCTGCTTAGCTATCTGATCACCTCCTCCTTTTGTTGTGTTGAATGCTTCCACTGCTTCTCTAACTGTTTCACATTAGGAAGAAATGCTAGTACACATTTTGTAACCAGGTTGGTTCCATGCAATTTTTTGTTGATGGCTTCAATTATGTTGTTTGTTGTTGTCACTGCTATCGCTTTTTCCTTTTCTTCTTTCTTAAACCGAGAATCCCAATCTCTGAAAAGGTTGTCTTTGTGAGATTCCTCCAGCTTTGGAAAATCAGTCGTTCTCCCATGTTCTGATCCTTGCTAGGTGATAAAGTCAGAAATGATTTTAAGGATTTCATCATACTCAAGTCTCAAGTCAACAACTTGGTTTTTTAGCTTATCACTGGTTTCGCAGTAAATAATTATCTACGAAATCTTCTGGAAAAGTACTTCCTTCTACTACATTAGTTGGGAGTTGAGACTGAGAACTTCCTTTATGAACTCATAGATTTGCGGATTATCCTTAAAATTATCTATTATATCTTGTATCCACGCATCTCTTTCTTCTAGGTTGGCTTGATGTTGTATTCTCACTTTTTCAAATTACTGCTAGAGCTGGGCTATTTGTAAGTCTGCCTATTGATTGGATTTTTCCTGAGCTAATTGTTGTTCTAATAATAGAAATATTTGTTCCTTTTCCTTAAGAAGTATTTGGACCTCTGTTGCTTTGTCAATAGTTGTTGTGGCATAGGGTCCTTCCAAACAATGTCCATTGGTTCATTTTCGGAAGTTGCAATAGTTAAATCGTCCAGAGTTCTTTTCTTCGTCGATCTCTTGACTACATCTTTGTGGGTGGGACTATAAAATACATCTAGTGGAGGTATTTCTTCGACTCTCAAAATAATTTCTGAAGTGGGCATAACAGGAATGATTTCAAAATTCTGAGTGTCCTTAACTCCTTCCTTTGTCATTTCTAGATTTGACTTGTGTTGAGTTTTCTTAGGAGTCTGTATCTCAGATGTTTTCTCAGGGTTTGAATATGTATGAAGCTTTTTGTTGAACTATTCTCGTTCCTTCCAAGTCAATAATTGGGCTTTTTCCTGACTGAGTTGATGCAAAGACAATTTTTGCTTGTTTCTTTGTTGGCATTTGCTCAGTTGTTTCCTCTGTAGTTCCAGTTGTGTCCTTTTCAGACTCATTATTTGCATGTCCTTCTCCATTTTGAGATTGCTACTCTGAGTGCTCTTGCTCTTGTGTAGATCTCTCTTAGGTTTGTTCTTCAGAGTGTTCTTTGGAATTGTCATCCAAGCTTATGCTGGGAGTTGGATCTATTAGCTCCTGCTACAACAGGTATTCATATTTCATGATTGGCATTTCACAGGCCAAATATGTTGTACTTTGCTTTGCTGCAACGCTCCATATTTGCTCAAGCAGTCTCCAAATGAAGAAGGCTACTTCAAGTTCATTCAATGCCTTCAAATTTTGTAAAGTTTTCCTAGTATCACTACTTCTAGTTAAAGGGAGGTCCAAACAGTTTAATCTTGGTCTCCCTAGGTTTAAATTTCATGTTTTAGAATATAGAGATTGTAAGTCTGTCCAAACAGTTTAATCCTGGCAGACTCTTAGATAGGTAGAGAAATAGAAGAGTCCAACAGTTTTATCTGGGCTCTGGAGGAAATAAGGGTAGTATGTAGATAGGAAAGCATCAAAAGAAAAATGTATGATGGGTTTGCAAGTCTAAGTGCACCCCTAAGCAAAAGAAGAAAAAATGCTAGGCAAGTAGGCTAGGTAGGTAGTGCTGAGGTCAAGATCTGCTTACTTCAAAATCCCTTCACACCTACTTACTTGCCTTTTCCCTTCAAAGTCATTTTCGCATCGCAAACTCGCCATCTCACATTCATGCAAAACAATGCCCATCCATTCCCCGCCGATGTGACATCACGAAATCAGCGATCGGCGATCACAAACACCGAGTGTCCAACTTGTTCACCCCTCCCTCTCCGCCGATGCGATATCGCGATATCGCATATTGGCAGTCCCAAGCACCAAAATGTCCAACCCAATGATCCCCCTCTTTCTCTCCGACGCGATATCGCGATATCGCATCGGAATTCTTCACCAACAGTTCATCCAGTACCTCACCACGTCGCGTTGTAACAGGGACCCACTGATGACATCATCCACCGTACAGTCGACGCCATGCTTACGTCAGCAGCCAGAAAATCCAAAAAAGCTTCGCGCAGAAAGAAAAGTCGCACTTCGGAGCTCCAGATCAAGAAGCGCTATTCGCGCATCGCTACGGGAAATAGGCCATTTCGAGGAATCTTCAGGGAATATTCTGATTTCCGAGCCCACTGCGCGCCGAAAAAGCCCGAAAATCACCCAAGCATTCCAAAGGATCTGGTTTGAAGACAACAACAGATCAATCACAGAGTTTAAAGTGTATCAGATCAAATCAACAACTATCAAGCATGTCAAAGAGTATCAGTTGACGGCGGAAACCATCAATGTAGCGGCAAAGTGTATCAGAAAATATCTTGAGCAGCAGCCCAAAGCAAGAGAAAATTGAATATCTTCCAGCAGATTCACAGAAGGAGAGCAAAGTCTCTTGAAGCTCTCAAATCGTAATAATTGCACATTCAATTCGCACCAAAGCCGAACTGCAGCCCCAAAGCACATTCACTTTAGCAGCACTGCATCTGGTCCCCAAGGGCCACCTCGTCACTTATTCTGATTTAGCTGCCCCCAGTGCAACAAAAAAGATTTACTTGCATTTATTTCCAGCGGCATTTAGATTTTGGAAGAGTTCTAAGCAGACCTGTCAAGGTCACTTGTAATGATGTCTTCCTGATATTTTGTTTATAAATACCACCCGAAGTGATATTGTAAAGGGTTGGTTGGTTGGTTGGTAGTAGTAGTTGTTGGTCAGTTTCCTTTCCAACAATTTCTCTGAGTAAAGACTCGCACAGTAACTATCATATTTTTCACAATCTACTGAAAGCATGGATTGCGAAACAACTTGTTGTTTTCTCTTGGCCAAGGAATGATCACGGAATTCCTGTGTCTCTGCGTGATCCAATAAGTGTTCTTCCTGCCTGTTTATTTTATGTTTTTATCATCTTTCCGCCTTTCTAAGCTGCAGGAAAAAAGAATAGCTTAAGATTTGTTTAAATACACCTTAAGTTCAATTTCTGCACTTTTCGATGTTTTCTGCTGAAACAGTTATGAGCTAGAATT
>APFE031688106.1:264329-289035 GCA_000404065.3 Pinus taeda | reverse complement strand
CATGGGATCCCAACATTGCCTTGGGCGACATGCAATTGATGGTGTTGGCCTCATGGTTAAACCATGAAGACCAAAGAGAAAATGAAGCAAAATCAGTCATGAACCGAGAAGTGAGGGAGCCATTGTTAATTAGGCCAGAACTAGAAGACCCGGTGACGCTCATCTCAACCCATCAACGATTGGCTACAGACCCCACAGCTTCTTTAAGATGGATGGACAAACAAGCCCAAGCTATAGCCCACTTTGAGGATATGGAAAGGCTGTTGGGGGAAAATGCTGCCCATGCTTGTCAACGTAGATGGAATACCCTGGGCCACAGCTTACAAATCCAAGAATACCATACACCCATCTGATTGAGGGAAGCTTTGGCAAGGGTTTCCCTTTACAAGAAATCCGTTCAAAGTCTCCAAGCCAACTGGATTGGCCTTAAACTCAGCCCACTACTACTGCTGGGTTTGACTGAAGGGAATACAAAAGAAAATGACGTTCAACAATGGGAAGAGGTAGATAGAACAGCAGGATTTAACACCCGCAGAGAGGATACTACCACTGAGCCTTGGGATGCCAGGGAAGCAGTGAGAGCCATGAAGGATGAGGACTTGAATTGAGTTGCTCAAGGATGAGCAAATGGTTCAGCTGGGGGGTGATGATGAGCCCCAATTTTGGTACAATTTGGGCTCATTTTGGCCTATTTTACTTGCTCAAACCATTCATTTTTATTTGCTTATGCATGCATTTCTTAGTTTATTCATGTTGTTGTAGGAAGAAGGTTAGACACTTTATCTACGTGACTAATGCATTATGATTCCAGGTTTTGGCATTAAAAAGGGAGCAAGAGACAACGAAAAAGGGGATAAGGAGACAATGAGGTGGCACTGCTGATTTTGTGGAGAGATGTCCACGGTCTTGGGACATTCCTCGTGATTCCCACCAAGAACTCCGAGCTCCAATCCATCTCCCCTCCGAGCTTAAGAAGCAGCCAGCTGTCCTACAGGAACAGTAGTCATAAACTATTCTACAGGAACAGTAGTTATGACTTCCCTACAGGATCCGCATTTAGTCTCTAGTTGGACAGCCGAGCTCCTAAAATCAAGGGCACTTGGTGGATCATCGTTTTTGTATAAATATGAAGGCCTTAGCCTTAGATGGTTGTTGAAACTCTCGTATTACCATTGTAATTTTGGAGCACAATTCAGTTTTCGTTCCTTTTTGTAAGCCAATTTGGCATGACATCAGATTATGAATAAAGAAGGCAGTTTGTGATCTAGTTCTGAGTTTCTTAAGGAGACTATAGCTCTCAGGTTAGGGCCCAACCTGAGAGCCATAGATCCCCTCTGCTGTAGTGTTGTTTCCATTTCATTTCCAGCACTTTAAGTTTTCATTTGCACATGCAATTCGAATTACAGTTTGGTGATTTGGTTTTCTTATGAGTAGGATAGATTTTGCTTATGGTGCAATTGTTTCCACTTGCTTAGTGTAGCAGAGGATAGATACCATCAATTGGAGCTCCAGCAAAACAGTTGTTAAGGCTCACTGCCATCTCTCTTGAAGATTGGGGTGCAGTCCATAACTAGCCACCAAAAACACGCATTACTTTACTTGATGATTGCTGCAATACAGTCACGGTTTTGATTAGATGCTTCCTTGTCATTCACACCTGCACACATACTTTCATCACAGCCTCATACATATTCCTCTTCGCGTTTTGGATTGCTGTTCATTGAATTAAGGACATAAGTAAGGTAGGTTGATGCATTTTCGGTTTGGTGACAGTCATAATCATTTGTTTCATTTACACTCCTCTTTCTCGTTCCATTACCATCTCCTCCATCTTGATCACGCATGCAACATATCTCCTCGACCTTCACTTCGTCCTGTCTTCTCCCAAAGTCTTCCACTCCTCACGTAACTTCATTTCCTAAACCTTTCATTGACATAACCCTTTACCTTCAACATACTCCCTACACCCATTTCCCATCTCATTCCTCCACTTCTGAGCCATCACCAGCCTTATCCCTACCTCACATATCTCTTCCTACCATTTCATCACTCCTCCATCACTTCAAACCTTCATGGCCAATCATCCTGTAGAATTGCACAGAACATCCTGTAGAAGACTTACAGGACTATCCTGTAGGATCCCCTGCAGACATCCTGTAGGAGGCCATTCATTCGGTTGCTGAGCTTCTGAATGTGGAAAACCTCTGTGGATGGATGCTAAGGGTCCATAGGGACCTCACCTAGCCTCCCCAACCTGTCCCACGCTTTCCTTCCTTCTCCATCCCAGCTGCACAACCAAACCCTAATTAGCACACAATCACAATCACCCCATCCACTTAAAGGAAAAATATAAAAACATGTCTTTTATGATGCAAACAGTTTAGATCCATGCATTTTCACTTATTAGAGATAGTAGCAGCATTGGTAGAATTTTCCTTCACGTCATTTGCATTATAGAGGCTAGACTAGTCAAAGTAGGGTTTCCTAGGCTTACATGCTTTGATTTGCTTTCAGTTCACTTTTGTCAAGTAGATTAGTCTCCTTTGAGCTAGCTTTCGTCCATCATTGATAAAGCTTCTTCTGTGAGCCTATAGAAGTTGGCTTGAGCCCTAGCGGACTTGTGCCAGCTGACCAAGTGACAGCTGCGAAAAGAGCTAGTACTTGTGCATACAGCACCGTCGCTTCCAAGTTTGTACGAACTACCGGGTTGATAAAATGAGAGACAGGAAGCCCCAGGAGTTGTAGCATTATTTCTACAATACTGGAGCTCACCAATATGATCTAAGGAAGTTGGTCTTTTTGTAGACTCCTGAATTACATTCCAAATAGGTGACCTTGGGAAAATCGTCATAACTTCTGTTTTGAGCATCAGATTGCAATTTCATAAGAAATTACAGAAAGAGGACGAACTGTAGTTTCTTGTGTATATTTTTTATAACTAAAGGCCAAAATAGTGACACGTGGCACTTCATACAAGTTCGCTCTTCTGAAAAGTTATATAATCAGGTCATTTTGGGAGATTGTGCATAACTCTTTCTTAGAGAATCTAAATTCTATCAAACTAGTGGTAGTGAAAGGAGGATGTAGAGGGCTACTACAGGTCATGATTTCAGAACTTAAAGATCTGAAAGTATAGAGTTACAGTCGTTTCAAGATCGAGCTCCTAAAATCAAGAAAAAGCGAGATGAGGAAGTTTGATGACAAGGATCCGGTAAATTGGATACTACAAATGGAGATATATTTTGATCTACATGGTGTACCACTTTTACAAAAGGTATGTAGTGCATATTCATATTTAGAACCAGATCAATTTTTATGGTATAAAGGGCTTTGTTCTCATAAATCACTTGTTACATGGTCAATTTTCATGGAGGAAATGACAGCACATTATGAGGATACAAAGAGAAACACCGTTTCTACCCAATGGGTAAATGTCAAACAAAAGGGTTCAATAGTAGAGAAAATTGAGGACTTTCAAAAATTGAATATAAGGGTAAATGATATTCTAGAGAAGCAAAAGATAAATAGTTGTATCTATGCCATGAAAGCTGATATCGATGGTATGAAATCATATTGGAAGAAAGGCATGGAAGATTTGAAGAAAGACATGGAAAGTTTGAAGGAAGGTGGGACAAAGATGGTACAAGAAAGGCCTCCTAATGACTAAAGGGATCAAGAAATATCAAAAGAAGATGATATACACCGAGAACCAACCCTAGAGAAAGAAAAAATGAATTCGACCATATCTTGTACTGTAATGGAAAGAATTACCGCTCCTCAAACTCTCAATATAGAAGGACATATCAAGAATAAAAAGGTTCAAGAAATGAAAGAACACATCAAGAAAGAAGAAACGAATCCAACCATATCTTGTAATGCATTGGCCAGAATTACCACTCTTCAAACTATCAGGATAGAAGGACATATCAAGAAGAAAAATGTTCAAGAAGTGAAAGGTCACATCGAGCATCAAGAAATGAATTCAACCATATCTTGTAAAGCATTGGAAGAAATTACCACTCCCCAAACTCTCAATATAGAAGGACATATCAAGAAGAAGAAGGTTCAAATAGTGAAATATCAGAAAGAAAAGTACCAATAAACATCAAAAGAAAAGGATACTCACCAGGAACCAACCCTAGAGAAAGAAGAAATGAATCTAACCATATCTTCTAATGCATTCGTCGGAATTACCACTCCTAAAACTATCAAGATAGAAGGACATATCAAGAAGAAAAAGGTAATAGTGTTGATTGATTCAGGTAGTAACCATAATTTTATTAATTGTAAGATAGCCAAGGACTTGAATTGCTTCCTAGATCCAGAACCAAAGTATCAAGTGATGGTTGTAAGTGGAGGAACCATAAATTGCTATGGAAAGTGCCATAATATCAAGTTATCCATGGGAGAATATTTATTGAATAGGCCAATGTTTTCCATTCCAATGGGTGGTACTGATTTTGTACTAGGAGTCCAATGACTACAATCCTTGGGAATAACAACTTTTAATTTTCAAGAACTTTTTATGAAATTTTCTTTGGAAGGAAAGGAAGTTGAATTAAGGGGTATAACATGGAAACCAGGAAAGATAATCAACTCTGACAGAATCACAAAGCTTTTAAATAAAGAACAATGAGGCGTAATTGAATAATTATGTTTGCTAACCGTTTTCACATCGAAATCATCTATTTCTCCAGATCTCCAAAAGGTATTGGAGAATCATTTCAAGGTATTTGAGACTCCCAAAGGTCTTCCACATATTTGTGATCTTGATCATGCTATTCATTTTATTCTAGGATGTGTTCCTCCAAACGTCAAGCCTTATAGATATCCATATACCCAAAGGAGTGAAATTGAACATATGGCTGTAGAAATGGTAGAGGTTGGTACAATTATCCAACCAAATTTGATAAACAAAGGAAGGTATGAATGGAAAAATCGTGAAGTAGAGTGGGAACTCATTCAAAAGTTGTTGAATATCCCAGTTCCAACAATATTCCTAGAACTTGACAAGGAAGGAAAAAACATATTGGAACCTAAAGCATTTACAGAACTGAGAAGTCAACAACTATGAAATCGATCAAGTTCAGAGTATCTCATCAAGTGGAAGAACTTACCCGCTGGAGATTCCACATGGGAGGACAAGAATTTTATACAAAAGCATCAAGAAATAGTCAAGCATTGAGGACAACACTTTTTGAAGGAGAGGGGCATGTTAGGTTCCTATATTACTAGTGTAACCCCTTATTGTTATTAGTACAACCCCCTTATTATATTTTTGTACCCATGTAGTCCCCATATTGTTACTATTATGCCCCATAGAAGCCCACTATTGTTATTATTATGCCCTTACATTATTATTGTTATGTCGGCTTTGATTATATTACGACCCCTTAGACTCCTATATATAGAAAGCAGGTCTTTTCATTTGTATCATCCAAGAATTGTTCATTTGTGTAATGTAAAGGAGGTTTCCCCCTTGAAGAGGTTCAATTCTAAGATGTTTATCTCTCTTTTATATCTTTTTGTGAGCTAGTTTCATAACACATGCATGCAGGAAATACAAGACGTGGTTATGCTTGTTGTACTCCCTTGTAACCCCTATGGGTACCGCTTCGAGTAGTAGCACATTAGACAAAACCATGCACGGACTTCCTTCCATGTACCCTTTGGGTATATTGGAAGCCCCCTAGGCTCACCTAAAACCTCACCTTAGATAAGATGTCGACCATCTTGCTGCTACAATACACTGAGAACAACACTCAAGGAGATTACTTGTGTTTACAATAGGGTAGTCGGGTAGTATGGCGAAGGGTATGGTTGATCCTCCTTAGTTATTGCCCTCAAAGATTGGGCCAAGAATTATTGTTGGAACCTTATGTATGTTGTGATCTATCACACTTGACACTCCTTTGTGACCATAGATTTTCCTCGACTCTCTGAAGATTTCCCATTATCTTATTTGCAAGATCCGATCCACCAGTTGGGGTTCTACTGCCACAGTACGATTCAGATATAGCAGTTGGTGTTTTGTCACTGTAGCCACAATCAAATCCACTAGTTGGGGTTCTATTGTCGCAGCACAATTCAGATGTAACAATTGGGGTTCTGTTGCCACCGTACCAACTAGTTGGGGTTCTACCACCGAAGTCCAACTCACATTTAGTCGTTGGGGTTTTGTAGGCAGATCTGACTCTCTCCGTACTAAGGCTTATGGCTGCTATAGTTTGGGCTTGATTTCTCACAGGTCAAGAGCATAACACACCTTGAGAGATTTGATCCTTCTTGATGCTTGATAGATCTGTGGTTAAGATGGATCTAGGATGGTTATATAATATTTATATTTGTATCTATGTGCATCTTTCTTATTCCCTCTCTCTATCTCAACCCCCAAACATGCACATTCTCTCTCCATATATATCGATCTCTCTTTCGCTCCCTCTTCCTCATCCTTTCTATCTTCCCCATCTCTCTCTCTCTCTCTCTTCCCTCCCACTCTCCTCTCTTCCTCGCTCTCTCTCCATCTCTCCCTTGTCACTCCCTCTCTCCACCTTTCTCCCTCTATGTATTTTTTCTTCCCTCTCCTTTTCTCCCCCTCCAACTCCATCTCCCTCTTCCTTTTTCTCTCTCCCTTTCTCTCGCACCTCCCTTTGTCTCTCCTCCCATCACTCGTACTCTCTCTCTCTCTCTCCCCTCCAACACTGTCACTATATCCCCCCTCCATTTCTCTATTTCCCTCTCTCTCTCTTCCCCTTCTCTCCCCATCTCTCTCGTCTCATCTTCTCTCTCTATCCTCCTCTCCTCTCCTCTCTCTCTATCTCTCCCTTGTCACTCCATCTCTCTCTCCACCCTTATCTCTATATGTCTTTTTTATTTCCTCCCTCTCTCTCCCCCTCGTCTATCTCTGTCTCTCTCCCTCTCTTCATTACCTCTCTTTATCTTCCCCAAGCTTTTTCACTATCTCTCTGCCTCTCTCTGTCCTAAACTTAATACCATTCTATTATGTTTAAGAAAGTATCTAAATAAAAAAAGTTAATTGTTTGTACCATATTAAACTTATATTTTGGATCAACCATGTCAAAGAAAATAAAATAATGAAAATCTTACAAAATCATGCATTACCTTTCCTCTATTATTATTAGTCACCTTTCTCTAATGGCTTGGATCCTTAGTTGATATGGATCTACAGTGGTTCACATCTTTATATATAAAAGTATTCTCATATAATTTTACTAAAACATTGTTTTAATTTCTCTCGTAATATTTCTAGTAGTCGTGAGGATAGAGGGTTTAGATTTAGATATATCTCAAAAGTAATTATAAGATTTTTCCTTTTAGATTCAATTAAAAAATTGTTATAAATTAAATTGAAATAAAATATTTTGATTGTGAAATAGAGATGTTACCATGGTATTGACCCCTTATATTGTTACAAAGTCTATTTACAAGTTAATAATATTCATGGTAAAGTGTGGGTGAGTATCCATGGTTAAGAATCTTGTCATATTGTTATAACAACATAGATCCATGTTTACTCTGGATCTACCAAGTGCCTAGAGGGATCAAATATTTTTTCACTCTATGCTAGTTTGCATATCATGATAATTGATCCCTCTCAGCGCTTAGTAGATACAGAGTAAAGATGGATCTATGCTGGTTTAATTCCCCCTTTAAATAGGCTACATTCCACATGAATACCATGGGTCAATACCATTGATTCCCAATACAATGGGTCAATACCATGTGCCATCTTTATTTTTATTTAATATTAATACTAGGTTTAGTAAAAAAAATTCATGGTATTAATAATAATTTGGCCCATGGTATTTTGCACATAGGCTTCACCTAAATAATACCTCTCTTTTCAGTGTTCGTAAATATAAAGTGACTTACGGAGCAAATATAAAAACGAATGTTTTATTTATTTACCATACCTCTCGTTTATTTATATTTTTATTAATTTACCATACCTATTTTATAAATATGGTATTTGGCCCATGGTATTAAAATGGTATTTGTCCCATAGACTTCACCTAAATAAAACTTCTTTTTTGAGTCTTGGTAAATAGGAAAAGAGGTTTATGTACTAAATATAAAAAGAGGTTTTATTTATTTAGCATACCTCTAGTTTATTTATATTTTTATTTATTTACCATATCTTTGGAGTAAGTGTAAAAAGAAGTTTTATTTATTTACCATACCTCCACTTTATATATATTTTTATTTATTTACCATACATATTTTTTTGAGTGTTGATAAACCTCTTTATATTTTATTTATATAAAATTATAATTAGATTGATTTCTAAATAGGGCCGACATTAGATTAAAAATGTGAAACATTAAATGTTAAATATTTGCATTTACATTTATGTTTATGTTTACATTTACCTTTACATGTTTATGTGAGATCAATGTTAAACATTACATATTAAATATTTACATTTACATTTAAGTTTACAGGTTTATGTGAGATCTACCCCCATACTAGGTTGTAGAGTGCCCCTCCACAGAAATATTTTGATTGTGAAATATGTCATGATTTTAGGGCATTTGGTATTGGTAAGTCATGGTATTCACCCATGGTATTATAACAAAGCCTATTCACAAGTTCATAATATCAATGGAAAAGTGGGGGTGAATATCCATGTTTAAGAATCTTGTCATATTGTTATAAAATATTTTGATTGTGAAATAAGTTATGTTTTTTGGACATGTGGTATTGATAAACCATGTGCTAACCCATGGTAGTGAGATCTACCCCCATACTAGGTTGTAGAGTGCCCCTCCACAGAAATATTTTGATTGTGAAATATGTCATGATTTTAGGGCATTTGGTATTGGTAAGTCATGGTATTCGCCCATGGTATTATAACAAAGCCTATTCACAAGTTCATAATATCAATGGAAAAGTGGGGGTGAATATCCATGTTTAAGAATCTTGTCATATTGTTATAAAATATTTTGATTGTGAAATAAGTTATGTTTTTTGGACATGTGGTATTGATAAACCATGTGCTAACCCATGGTAGTGAGATCTACCCCCATACTAGGTTGTAGAGTGCCCCTCCACATAAATATTTTGATTGTGAAATATGTCATGATTTTAGGGCATTTGGTATTGGTAAGTCATGGTATTCGCCCATGGTATTATAACAAAGTCTATTCACAAGTTCGTAATATCAATGGAAAAGTGAGGGTGAATATCCATGTTTAAGAATCTTGTCATATTGTTATAAAATATTTTGATTGTGAAATAAGTTATGTTTTTTGGACATGTGGTATTGATAAACCATGTGCTGACCCATGGTATTGTAACAACGTATATTTACAAGTTAATAATATAAATGGTAAGATAGGGGTGAATATATATGGTTAAAAATATTGTCATATTGTTATAAAATATTTTGAATGTGAAATAATTTATGTTTTTTGGGCATGTGATATTCATAAGTCATGTATTGTAACAAAGCCTATTTACAAGTTAATAATATCCATGTAAAGTGGGGGTGAATATTCATGGTTAATAATATTTTCATATTGTTATGAAATATTTTGGTTGTGACATAAGTTATGGTTTTTGGATTGTAGCAAAAATTATTCACAAGTTAATAACAAAATCAAAATATAACAAATTGAATTTTATTATTTTTATTACTTTAACTTTTTATTATTAATTGAATCAACATTTAAATGTAATAAAAAAATCAAAATATAACAAACTGAATTTTATTATTTTTATTACATTAACTTATTATTATTAATTGAGCCAAATGTCAATATTAGGGTTTATATTGCTTTTTATTTATTACTTTAGAGCACCTATAGGCACAATAAATAATGTTAAAGTAAACACATTTTCAAACAACATATATGCCTAACACTCAGGGACAAGTTGATTTGACCTTGTGATCTCCTTGCTTAATATGGTTGTGGCATGGTAAGTCAAATTACTTTGATCCTTGGATTTCTCTGTTTGGAAACATCTCATCGCACCCTCATTAGGTTTATCCATAAATGACATTAAAGTAAACATCATTATCAAACAACATATATTCCTAACTCCAAGGGACCCAAATGGATATGACCTTTTCATCTCCTTATTTTATATGGTTGTAGTGTGGCAAGTGAAAACACTTGAGCCTTTAGGTTTCTACATTTGGAAACATATTGTCCCACCCTCACTAGGGTTTCTATGTTTCGAAATATTAGAAACATCTCATCCCACCCTAATATGTTTGTGGCATGGAAAGTCAAAACACTTGAGCCTTGGGGTTTCTATGCTTGGAAAAATCTCATCTCACCCTTATTGGCATTTATCCATAAATAACATTAAAGTAAACACCATTTTCAAGCAACATATATCCCTATTACCAAGAGACCTAAGTGGGTATGGCATTGTCATCTCCTTAGTTTATATGGTTTTACCATGACAAGTTAATCCACTTGACTATTTAGATTTCTATGTTTGGAAAAATCTTGTCCCACATTTATTGTCCTTTCTATGTTTGGAAATATCATAAACATCTCATCCCACCCTAATACTTTTGTGGCATGGCAAGTCCAAACACTTAAGCCTTGGGTTTCTATGCTTGGAAACATCTCATCCCACCCTCATTAGGGTTTATCCATAAATAATATTAAAGTAAACACCATTATCAAATAACATATATGCCTAACCCCAAGGCACCCAAGTGGATATAACCTTCTGATCTCTTTGGTTAATATTGTTATGGCATGGAAGTCTGATGCAACTGAACTTCTTCTTTATTGGATCCTCGTAAGCTAACGAATACACCTCAAATGAATGCCTTGCACTCCCTAAATCCATTTTTATCACTACTAAATCCTGATACCTAGGAATTCTTGGCTGATAGCGTTATCAGAGATTTAAATTATCAAAACACAATGATATCAGTTGCTAGGGTCCCAATGGGGTTTTGAAGTTTCACAAGAGCTAGGCTAGTGGTACGATGTCAATGAGTGATGGTAGGTCAAAAGCCAATGAGTGAGTGAATTACCTATGGTGCCAGAGGTTGGAATGCCAAAAGGGTTGACATCAATTTTTAATATGCTCCTAACTCCATTTATTTATGCATTTAATGCATTTGGCATATATGCTACTAAATGTTATAACTCTTACAGTCATTCCTCAGTGAGATTCTCCTCTTCTTTATCTCATCTTGGTGCCAGTCAGTATGAAAATGTTAATTTCATGGGAAGACCATAGACTACTGATGCTCGGGTTCATGTGAAAACCATAGACTATTGATGTAGAACCAATCTGTAATCGACTCATATTGTGATCTCACATGAAGGAAACGAGTGCTTTATGGCGCTTTCCTCATATATCATGGTTAGAAACAAAGTATTAATAACCTAAAGAATACTTGTCTAGTTGAGGAATATTTCCCTCCACATCTCAACTTGGTCTTAGAATGGATTTTTTTTCCCAAAGGAATCAAATCCATTTTACAATACATTCACAAATGGATTCCAAAATTGGACTAAGAAAAACCTTTCAAAACAAAATGCCAATATTCAAACCTTCTTACCTTTCAATGCACCCTCTCGATCTCTAGTCAATGATGTATATCCTTCTACAACAATCTCAATGAACAAAGATTCTAGTTCTTCCTCTTCACATGGAATGTAACACAAACAATGCAAAGAAGTTGATTCATAAGAGCCACATCAATCTCGCTCCTAGAAAAGGTGTTCAACCTTGTTCTACCAAACTCACATGCTTGTGTACCCATTATTGCTTGAAAGCAAACTAGCCTTGAAACTCTTGCATTCATATTTTGTAGCAATACATAACTCCTAGAATAAACATTTAGATATTCAATGAGAGGGTCATTTATACTTAAGCAAAGGTAGAGAATTACTCTTAGAGGAAAGGTTATTCGGGAAAGAAAACAACCACAACTTTCATTTATCAAAACTCTATACACAAAGAAATGGATAGACTATAAATTGTGGACATACTCTGCCCCTATTCTACCCCTAACTAACTTGCAAACTAATGATAAATTTCTCGATACTTGTCTTTTTTATTTCCTATGCACCTATTTGTCATGCCTCCTTTGTTGCCTCTTTAGCCTGCTCTTATTGATACTTTATACATCTCTCTGAATTAGAAAATATCTAATTACAAGTGGGAGCTATTAAGTAACAACTTCTTCAATTCAGCTACACTCCCTCTTTCTAGAAAATTCATGACACTCTGCATCTTTTACAATATGTCACATGGACAAGAGTGCTAGTGACGAAAACTTTCTAACCACCTAGAACTTCTCTAGAATTTGGAAACTTATATTTACAACAATATTTTATTATTTCTAAATATTTATACAAATTTTATTAGAGGGAATCTTTCCCCTCAGTTTTCATGACCCCCTTTTTCCTAAAAGTTTGATGCTCTTGAATCAAAGTCAAACCACGTAAACCTTGCGGTTTCTATGTTTGAAACATCTCATCCCACTCCTAGGCACTTAAGAGAGAGTAAGATTGTTAATACCTCGCTAGTTGAATTAATGCACAAGATACAAATATATCACAAATTGAATTTGAACTTAAGTGTAAGAAGTACAAATACTTTACATCTCTTTTGAATCTATAACCTTTTATAGAAAAGAACATATCTTTTATCACAATACAAAACTCATATTTTTTAATCATATTTTCTAATCTCTTAACTTACACAATAGGTAGATCACTTAAATGACTCTCTTAACTTACACAATACTCAGATCACTCAAATGACCAATTTAGCTCCACCGGGTAAACCATATAATTTTATTACGATAACAGATTCTTATAAACGATCTTATACAAACACTCCAAATAATTTTTCACATTTTTTAAATAACATTAAAAATAAATATTATTGTAATAAAATATATACTGTTAATCTAAATAAGGGCTCACCATACCGTAGGAAAGAAGGGGTTTGTATGGGGTTTGGATGTCCAGATCGAAGTTGAGCGTTCTGAGAACAAAATTCTCGCTCTTTAAGAGTAATTCTTGCATTTTCTCGAAGAATTGTGGTTCTGCGCAGTGAAATAATTGGGAGTCTATTATCAGCTCCGTCATGAATAGGTCTGCGTTTTAATAGAGTCAAATCTTTGATTAATTTCCCTCGCGCCTCCATGAGTTTGTTGGTGAGGAGCAGGCAACTAGTAGAATCGCTATCTATCTCCGATTCTACCACCTGCCTCCTCCTCACCAACAAAATCACGGAACCTAACTCTGATTTCCTACCAAGTCCTCCATGAAAATGCAGATGCAGCGATTGTGAAGAGACCCCAAATTCTTCCAGCAGATGCAACAACTAATATTGAAGGGAAAGCATTTCATTCTCAGAACAGTCAACTTCTATCTCGAGATCGAAACCCTTACAAACACCTCGCCTTTGCCCTCAAAAAGTTCAAAGCTAAACAATGGCATTCTGAGTTTGCATAGGTTTCTTGGAACTTTGTGAATGATGCATTGATGACGATGACATGTCTCCAGTTCAATCCCCGCCAAGTCGTTGTTGCTAGTCTCTAGTGTCTCTAGGGCAGGGGTTCGATATGTCTACCTCAGATTGGCAGTCAGTTATTAGCATTTTATGTAACAGAAAGGATGTGCCTCCAATCTCCATCACCAGTTGCTCGCTCCCCAACTGCATCACCAATCGCTTCCCAAACCGGGAATACCTCTCCTGCTGGTAATATTGATGTAGGCTATACACCCACAAGTACGAATACATGTGACTCTATTGACTCCATGTAGGAATAATGACATACTGCAATGAATGTTGCTGGATACCCTGGGTGTTAGGACCTGCGGTCCATGCGACGGGCGGGGCGACTCCATTGTGCAAAGGACATGCGGAATATGAAATGAAACGAGCCAAGAAATGAGTTTATAAGGTGTTGGGCGAGTTGAGGGGGTGGTCCCACGAGTTGGGCAGGCCGACCCTCCTCTTGGGTGAGACAACACATGTTGAACAAGTTGGCTTGGGCGTTTGGTGTGGGTCGGCTGAGTGACATAACCCACCACCCACCCATATATATTGGAGGGAATTTGGAGGCAAATGACCATCATTCGATCAACATGAGTTTGAACAAGGAGTTCTGTAGTGCGTGGATGAGCTCGCTTGACGGGCGGAACTCGGGTGTAAAACTCATTCAGAAAAGTCAAGTGAAAAACTTGGGCGAGAAACTCGGGCGAAAAACTCATGCAGGAAAGTCATTCAGGAAAGTCATTCAGAAAAGTCGTTCAGGAAAGTCGTTCAGAAAAGTCGTTCAGAAAAATCGGGCGAGGTCGTCGAGCAGAACTCGGGCGAGGTCGTCGAGCAGAACTCGGGCGAAGTCATTCAGGCAGAACTCGAGCAAGGTCATTTAGGCAGAACTCGGGTGAGGTCGTCAGGCAGGAAACTCGGGTGAGGTTGTGCAGGCGAACCGGGTGAGGTCGTTCGGGCGAGCCGGGTGAGGTCGTCGGGTGACCCGGGTGAAGTCGTTCGGGCGAGCCAGGTGAGGTCGTTCGGGCGACCCGGGTGAAGTCGTGTGGCAACCCGGGTGAGGTCGTTCGGGTGAACCGGGTGAAGTCATGTCGCGACTTGGGTGAAGTTGTGTGGCGACTCGAGTGAACGAGTTCGGGTGAACGATTTGGGTGAATGGGTGGACGTGCAGATGGGCGGCCGAGTGAGGGCGTGCCATGCACGCCAAAACGAAGAATTGTGCGGACGGGCGGCTGGGCGAGGGCGCGCCGTGCACGCCGAAACGAAGAATTGTGTAGATGGGCGACTTGGGTAGGGCGCGCCGTGCACGATGAAACGATGCAAACAGTGAAGTGTTGAGATTGTGAATGAAGGTGTGACTCGTGGGGAGGCGCCCATGTGTGGCGACTTGGTTATGACGAGGCACACCCAAGTTGGGCAAACAACACGATCGTGCGACGAGGTGAACGAAGGGTTGGTGAGTTGTGCGGCGACCGTGTGGATGTGCCGACGAGTTGGGCAACCGAGTTTGCTGAAGTTGAAAATTGGCTGTGTAAATTTGGGGTTTCCCAAGATTTAACTTGTACTTTTTAAAGAAGATTATATATATTGATTCAAGTAGACTCATATTGTAGGGAGTTGCCCCTTCCTTTATATTGTTGTGCGTTTCTCTTGTATAATGTTGTTTATGTGAATGTTATGGGCTTTCACTTGTATAAAGGACAAAAGAATAATACTTGGTAACAAAAATAAAATTAAGTATGGAATGTTATGTGTAGTCTACAATCGTAAGTATTGGTGAAAAGAAAATGATTGGTAGTGCCGCACCTCGCTATAAGCAGTTGAAAGACTACCACAGGTGTAGGGGCATGACACTGGGTGTGACACGGTTGGAATGATAGTCCATGCCATGTCATTTTCAGTTTGAAGCAGTGATTAAATACTTAAACAAACAAATAGTGATTACACATAAAATTAATAAATCAAGACTTTCTTCAATTAGGCATATGCCTACTCACTCACGCAGTAGTCTTGATCCATCTTAATTTTGGATCTAAGAAGGGACCAAATCCATTTTCACTAGGAGATATGACTCTCTTGGTTCTCCATAGATCCGGAGTTAAGATGGATTTAGTCTAGTTTAATTTCACCCTTTAAATAAGTTATATTCCACATGAATACCATAGATCAAGAGAGTCTCATACCATGGGTCAATACTATGTAATTATTTTTATTTTAACATTAATTTTTTTTATATTTTTATTTTATTTTGATCAAGTAAACTTTTTTTCATGGCATTATTTTTATTTTTAGGGTTAAATAGACATTATTATTATTATTATTATTATTATCAAATTTTAAGGTCATGCCCAAAAGACACACCAAATTGGTGTATGAGATCTCCTTGTTTGTGGGACAAAGGACCCACCTCCACACAATGATACATACTCTGACCCCTCTGAGTTTGAAACTATGACCTCTTAGGGGGAACATCCACTTAACCATTATAGACATACTGACCTGAAGAGGCCCCCTTTTAAATAAGCTATATTCCACATGAATACCATGAAGTTATTTTATTTTAATGTTAATATTTTTATTATTTGTATTTTATTTTGATAGAGTAACTTGAGGTTATTTTCACTTTTAAAGTAAAATAGAACAATACCTTACATTATAGGACATTGCATTACAATATCTCTACCACATTGGGTTGGAGAGAAAAATGTTAATGTTACATTATATTACAATGAGATTGACAGACCTGATAAACATAACAATATGGTTGATAAAGATTGACTTAGGTACAACTCATTTACATAGGAAAACAACAACTTCTAGAACGTCACCTTGGAACTCACACAACCCCTAATATTCATTTCTCTATTATCTCTAAATCTCCCCATTGATGTAAAAATGAATTATTTACCACATTTAACAATATTCTAACATAAAATGTATAACATAAAAAACATGCCCACTTGTTTAAGTCCTAGAGAGACTTACAAAGTGTGACAAAGAATTCAAGTATTTCATTTTGACTTTCTTTGCTACAATATATTGATGAAACCTCTTCTTGAACTTGTTGCTCCAAACTTTGATGTTTTCAACTTGTTTCTTATTCTTCTTACTCTAGATCATGAACTTTGGATACCTCTTCTTGCTACACCTGGATGATGTCAATTCATTTCAACTCATTCTTCAACAAGTTCATTTCCATCATTGAAAATTTTTAAGTCTTGTTTATTAGACCGTTATCACATCAACCCGTATTAATGTTTAATGTATTCATGCCTCCAATACATAAAAAATTCTATTGATTTTTTCAATTTTTATCTCATCCATGTTGTCTTCAAAAAATTCAAAATCTTGATTGTGAATGGACATTACAACCATGTTCTCCTCTTCTTCTTCTGCTTCTTCTTGACTGCTACTAAAATCTACACATTGGTAAATACTTGTGACATTTACAAAATCATCGTTATTTGGGTTCTTTTCATTTTCCTTTCCATTCATAGTTTCACCCCTTTCTCTATCCCTATCTTTCTCCTCTATATTATTATGCTTTATAAACAAATATTCATTTGTTTCTGTATCACAATCTTTGTACTTAGTTTCATCTTGTCCATCCTTAGTTACTCTTCCATTGAACAATTTATCTATGAGCTTCTTGTGCCACACCATTTGAAACCAACTTTCATCTGAAAGGTGTTCATCATCATAATTAACTTTAAATTATTCAATACTTCACATTGTTTATATTCATATTTAGTGATTTTCCTTATTGGATCTAGCTTTGTTCCCTCATTTTGTCCTTCAACAACCTTCTCTATAATTTATTTTGGTAAGTTTATTTCAGGCACAAAGCTCCTTCTGATGTATTAATATATTGTTAGGTGTTTCTTCCCTTCTCACTGTACTTCATGTCTAAAGTATCCCAAAACACTTTTGTGATGTTTCCTTAACCAAATTCATCTAAAATACTTTAAAAAATGTTTTCATCTGCTACTGACATAATAATAAATAATGCTAATGCATCCCATATTTTATCATGGGGATCTACTAAACCTTTTTGAACAAAGTGCAATAAATGATTTAAACAAAATAACTCTTCCATTTTATTTTCTCAAAGGTCATAATTCATACCTGTGAATAGGGCAAAATATGCATTAATTTGTTCAATTATTCATCTGGCTCTTCTATCTCTTCATTTTTATTTGGCTTGATTTTCTCTTCATCCTGATTGATCTATTCTAGATCTGTATTCTAATTCTTGTCTTCATTAGATATGGGTTACTTGGATATAGCTAGAAACACCCCATATTTTTCTACAAAATATGTTGCCTCCTCTTTTTCATTATTTCTCCTGATTTATTTGAGTTCTCTTTGGAATTGTTCAAGTCTCTTTTTCCCACCCATGATTGTTGTGCATTCTTCCCCTATCATCTTCAATTTCTTTGTCCACGATCAACTACCAATTCATGATAATGAAAAATCGAAATAAATTCCCTTAGTGACTTCCTTTAAGAAATCTTTAATGCGCCTCATAATTTGAGTTAATCAACTCTATTTAAAAATCTAATGACATTAGAAACCCTATTTTTGAATAACACTTTACGCAACTAAATAGGCATTCCAACACCAAGACTGAAATTTCTTTGAATGCTCACTTTCTAAAAGCCCCTAATAAAGATGTAGATTTCTTCTTGATGTACGCTTTTCACACTCAAACCCAATTTTTTTTTTGTAATGTCAATTCTTCAATGCCTACCAAAGAAATACAACTAATTGACCACTTTTTAGATCACAAGTTCAATTTCATGACCTTGCTTTATTTGCAAAAGCCTTGGTTCCCTCCACTCATTGCACCACACTTGTCACACTAACAATTTACTTAACAATAAATGAGACGAAAATTCATGTCCAACTTAGACCTACACTTAATAGTAAAAAGGTGTTGCAAGAGCTGAGATATTTTTGTCATAAGTACAAGTAGATTAGGATAGAATCAAAGATAACAATGTTTTGTTGTGAGAATGTAAGGTCCCATTTACAAATCCCCAAAAAAATCAAGTTGGGATGTCAAGTTCGCACTTAGAAAATTTGAGTTTGAATCCCAACCACAAACCATGCAACATACAATACAACCTCAAAATACAAAAAATATACCTAAAATGCCTCCAAATCTGACTCTAAACTACCAATTTCAACCTCCTCTCCCATAAACAATGCCCGAAATCCAATGACACCTCCTCTCCCAATATCTTCTAAACAACAACGATGGAACATTGTCTCTTGCACTGTTACATTTGTCTCTAGGTTCTCAAATGCATAAAAGAATGTATTTCTTTCGTAATGTCACATTCTTCCATGTCATTCATTTAGCATATATCTAACATTTTTTAATTTAATTTTAAAACTCAATTTAAATCCAACTTCATAGTCCAACGAACATTAAATTCACTTTCCATTATGTGAAATAAACTAATGTGATCACGATCTCTACAAATGGAATTGGGTCTCTCTCCCTTCAACGGACCCATCTAATCCATACCAAAATAAAACAATATGGCTTATCTATGACTAGAGATATGATGAATCAATGCTTATGGTCATAAAAAACGTGGCCCAAAAACAACCGCAACGCCTCAACATTTGAATCTCCCATAGCTTTACTCCTACATGGGATCAAGTGTAATGTAATTCAAACAACTCAACCACAACTTCAATGATCACTACACTCTTTTTCTCTCTTGAATGTATGGCTCTCTAACAAAGGTGACACACTAGAACTTGGAAGAACAAGAAATATCCCACAACCTGATCACCAAAAATCTCTACACAATATTCATCTTAACAACCATTTTAACACCCTTGAATCTCACCCCCATGCTCTGAAATAGGCCCATGATGACAGATATAGGGTCACACACTTAGCCCCTTGTAATACAACGTCCACCGATATCTCCATAATACACTCTTACAAGCAAATATACTCACATAGGAATAAGATCCAAACATGAAAATCCGTTGGAACAACCACATGTAGATATTTTCACTGCTAAACTTAGAGCCACATGCAAATCCTAGTGCTACTAAACTCAGATCTGGGATCAAGCCTATCAAATCAATGGCCCTCCATTTCTGATACCAACTTAAACAAATAGAGATTAAAAAATAATAATAATAAATCAAGACTTTATTAAATCAGGCCTATGCCTGCTCACTCACCAAATACATGGCATTGTCCCATTATATAGCAGTGGGATTAATAGACTTGATAAACATAACAACTTGGATGATAAAGACTCAATCAACTACATCTCACTCACATAGGAAAACAATGACTTCTAGAACATCACCTCAGAACTCAAATAATCTGGAATATTCATTTCTCTATTATCTCTAATTCAATTACCTTTGAAGGTTTTGTTTCAATGTTCATAAATTATTTCTAAAATGGCTTGCCTTGTTTCCATATTCCAAGTTGAAAAATGATCAAATTTGTGTAGCATTTTAGGGTTTTGATCTTGATTATTCAATGGTTATTGTCTTTTTATGTAAGAGATCAATAATTAAAATTATTTTGGTTATGATGAACTTTTAGTGATTAAAAATGTTTTTCCTTTAACTTGTCCTTAATAAGGAATCAATTTTGAAAATAATATTATTTAATTTAAAATGTTTAATTTTAATTAGTAATTAAAAAATATACTAGGCATTTATTTTTAATTCAAAGATGGTGTTTCTATTAAATCAATTTTTTGTTGGGTGTGTCATGAACCCACAAGAATATCGTCTTCAATAAAGGGGCATCCTTGTGAAGGTTATTCCATTCATGGACAATCCTAGAAATGAAAATATCTTTGTGGAGGGAGCCATCTCCATGTAGGGATTCAACTTTGGAAAGGGAAATATCTCCTCATAGGGAGTTCTTTCAATGAAGGGTTTACTTGGGGAGATTTTTTATTTTTTAATTATTTTATTTATTTATATTGCATTTCAAATTTTAGAAATTAAAAAAAAAAGTTAAAGTAATTAAAGTAATAATGTCAATATGGAAATTAAAGTTGACAATTTAAAGTAGTTAGAGTTCCTTTCATTGTTATAGTTACACCCTAGGATTAGGTGAGTTGATAATAACCATTAACATGTGTTTTTTCTCATTCTACTAGTGAATGTCTTTGGGGACATGTGCAAGGGTGTCAACGTCAATCATTGCTAAGTTTTGAGTGGATGTTGGGTAGAGGGAAGGAGCCATTTGTTACTTGTTGGGTGTTCAGTGAAGTTGGATTTGTGTTGGTTGTGATCTTTTGCTATCTTTCAATTTAATCTTAACCTTATACTACTTTGTTTGTCTTTGATGTTTGGGTTTATAAATTCAATATAAGAAATTTCAAAAAGTTTTGAGGAAGAATCTTTTGATTTTCTTCTAAAACATGTCAATATGTCGAAGGAAAAGATCCAAAAAAGGGTAAATTTGTTAAAAGGGTTGAATAAATCCCTAAGGTGGAAATTTGATCTCCAAAGACTAAAATGAAACCCATTCTTGCACATGAAAGAACCTTAATTGGATAGTTTATAGCTTTGTGACCAAGTGCATGAGTTGTTTACATCAGGTGGTTAGATTGATAAGGTTCCTGAGAGAAAATGGTTTTTTGTGGTAATTGCTTTTTCTTGTTTACTTTTAAAAGTGTTGAAGGTAGAGATTAGATATTCATATCATACCCATACTTCATGGACTTTAGGGGTTCGTTTATTTTAGAATGGTTCCTGGATTTTTATTGAAATATGGAGATCAAAATTTATGTTATATGGATTAAGCTTCCACATCATCCTATGGCCTTTTGAGATAAAGTCACTCTTAATACTATAGAATACAAGCGATATATCAAATGGTGATATATACTTGTGATAGAATATGTGTAGAAGTGGACTTATATGAGGGCCTCACATAGGTGATTATGCTTAACATGGGTGGTTGGGTTCATTTTCAAGCTTTGGACTATAAATAGATTCATTTTAAGTGCAATATTTTCAATCAGAATGGTAACTTTGAATAGAATTCATAAAAAAATGTGAATTCCAATCTCCCATGAAACAATATCCTCCTTTTTAGAGTAGGAAAATGATAGGAAACCTTCCAAGCTATGTGCACTAACAACAATCTAAACTTAATTTGAGAGGCATGGTTCATTTAATGAAAATAATGATAGATACAAACTTGAAGAATAAGAGGATTAACAAAAAGAGGAAAAAAAGGCTAAAATCTCACTTCGAACCAATAGAAAAATATAAAAAAGGAAATATAGAATTATTCTCCTTCATATGGACGAATCTTTTTTTTGGGGTGATAACCTCACTCACAAGGAAAATTGAGAACATGATGATGAGGATTTAGAAAAAAAAAATTAAAAAATGGTGTAACATGCTTACCCACATAAAATAAAAAAAATATTTCACTAACTCAATTACCATAACAAAATGGCTCACCCAATACATAAAGTACATGTTTACTTACTGTATCAACCCTTAATTCCCTTACATGAATGCTAATTCAAATAATTCTATGATAACTAGAGGGAATTTAACAATGTCTACATGTTTGTGTGTATTGACATGAATTGAGGTTTGTCCCAATGATAATATATTTATTACTTAAGGTTTTGGATTTACTACATAGCATGCCTTATTAATATTCAACATTCCCTATGCATTAAGGTTATTAGGTGAATAACCCAATTGAATGGTTGCCCGATGATCTCATTTTATTTGCCAAGCTGTCACGATACTACGGATCTTTCCCTAACCCTTGATTGGCATACCTATGATTTTATCCACAGTTGATCTAATAGGGTCTTGATCCAACAGTCCTTCGCATTCCAAAGTAGTTAAGAAAGCTACCAGCTTTCTAACCCACATTACCCATCATTTTCACTCTTCCTTGTCTGGAAAAAAGCTCTTCTACAACCCTTACAACTTAGGGTTCTCATTTCCTTATGCCAGGTAAACTACCTTGCAATTCCCCTTTGTTTTTCTAATAGTTCTATTTCTCTATACCCTTTGCATATATATATATAATATATATATATATATATATATATATATATATATATATATATATATATATATAGATATATATAGATATATATTAAGCTAATGGCATTCAATATTACTCCCTAGATTTTTTCAGGTGAGCTGAGATTCAGACGACACGGGGTTTCTCAACTACATAGGTTGTCTAGTCATCCTTCCAAGTGCGAGAACAATAAGTTTCCCTAACTACTCACTTCCTTCTTCTCTGCATGCACTATATACAGTCATAGGGTTTCTAAGTTAACTGAGGCTCAACGCCTCTTATGGAAGGTTTATTCTTGTGATGCCATACTACCACATGTATACAATAGAGTTATGCTTTTAATTTCACATTTATTCTTCAATTATTATTATTATTTTTCGAGGGTATTTTCATGTCGTATAACATTTCAGCAAGTGGTGCCACAGGTTGGTCTTTCAACCCTATTCCCATCTTTTCTTTTAATATCTAATCACAACTGGTGGAGAAGGAGTAACAAGGCCGACTTGTTGACCCTCGTGCATGTTTTCTTCTTTCCATGTTCCAAAAAATCTACATTATCGCCATTATAGTTTTTGGGTTTGCTCCCTACAATAGTTATCTTAGGATTTTAGTTATTAGGAGAGGGATATTGTACAATACAAGTCCAAATGTGGCCACAATGTGTTGTTATTTTATTTTTGTTTGTATTCGACACTATCGCAAGTCATGAGGGTTGTCGTGACTTGTAGTTACTTGTATGGTTATTGCATGGTTTGTCGATTTCTGTAATATGACTCACTTGGTTGGCGTAGTGAAATCCATTAAGTTATATTTTTTTTCAAAACTGTGGTTATTAATATATGGAATATGTATTATTATTTTTGGTTTTCATGGACAAGGGTTTCCCTGGTGGACATTGTTTTTTGTTCTATTTATTTATCATTAATCAATTATCTATAGCTATTTTGAACACGTTATAAGTATATTTTCAATTTGTCAGTTTTGCCTTTATTTTTGGTACAATTACCATTTCCGTCCGCTATGTTACCCCCCATAGTTTAGTCATGTTCACAACTCTTTTATAAATTCATGTTTACAATTCATACCTCCTAGGGTATACATGGTTATTTCGTTATAACTCAAACCCAAGAACTAATATGGGGTTGTGTTGAAACCCAGACAGTTCCCCAAGTTATTGTTTAGTCTGGCTCAAATCGAGGACTAAACTAGTCTCCAAGC
This sequence comes from Pinus taeda, assembly GCA_000404065.3. Lineage (NCBI taxonomy): Eukaryota > Viridiplantae > Streptophyta > Pinopsida > Pinales > Pinaceae > Pinus > Pinus taeda. The sequence continues at coordinate 265,253 of APFE031688106.1, read as the reverse complement.
AACCTATGAATTCTATTAATGAATAAACTTCATTGTCTCTTTATGTATTAGCGATATGGTTAAGTTTAATTACAAGTATGGGTATACACTTACCTTTTACTCCTGCACAGTGAATATCTCTCATTCTGATTAAACCCAGGAATAATGAAAAAGAATATGTTTCTTTTATTGTATTGTTTTATTTCCTTCATTATTTTACTATGGTAGCATGATTTAGGGTTGTTAAACCCTCATCTATTTTTTGCAAAATGTGAGCATACCCATCAATGTAATTTAGCAATCTCCCAATTGGCTAAGCCATATGGGTAAGGGTTGTGTTTGTTTTCTCTGAGGGACCTTTTTTGTTTGTTTGTATCACTCTTGAGTTATTTCTTAGAATGTAGTTGTAATATTCATTACACAGATCCACAATCTCTTGAATCTTCCAAAAATTATACATGTAAATCCTTTACATAACAACAATATAATCCTGCATTACAACATTCATTGTAAGTTGACAATAACTTTCCAAAAGTACTGTAAATAAGATTAAATAAATTTAACTATTTCACATCTCTTCCATCATTTTCCTTGGAACAGAGCATTTCTTCGAACACAGTTTTCCTACTAATCACTGTCACTATTGAATAGAAATTATAGAAATGCAGATTTACATATCTAATCTTTATATTGACTAGAAATTTCACAAGAAAAGACCACACCTCCCAACTATTGAGAATGGAAATTATGTCCAATATCCCCCCGAGCCTTTTCACTTCCAGAACAACGACTTAATAGTGATTTACTATTGTAGAATTGAGGCTTATGTGATCCATATCAAATTTATGAGAGATTCTTCAGTGTAAATCAATCTCAATAGAGAAGACGGATGGAAGATAAGCAGTTGTTGGATCCCTACCCTCTCTTCCTAGTTAAAGGGATTAT
>APFE031688106.1:112077-249605 GCA_000404065.3 Pinus taeda | reverse complement strand
GACCAAGAACTCATAATGGCCTTCATGAGTTCTGAAAGTCGTCTTGGGAATGTCGACTTCCTTCATGCGAATTTGGTGGTAGCCGGAGCGAAGATCCAACTTGGTGAAGAATTGAGCCCCATTGAATTCGTCCAGCAAATCGTCAACCACCAGAATGGGAAATTTATCTTTGACTGTTAACTTGTTGAGGGCCCTGATGTCGGGACACATCCGCCACTCCCCATCTTTCTTGAGGACCATGACCACTGGGGATGAATAAGGACTAATGCTGGGATGAATGACACCTGCTTCCAGCAATTCCTTGATGATTTTTTCTATTTCATTCTTTTGAGTGAACAGATATCTGTATGGCTGCACATTTGGGGGTTGAGCCCCTGGAACCAAGGTGATGCTATGATCATGTTCCCCTCGTGAGGGTGGAAGCTCCTGAGGCTTGTCAAAGACCGTTCGATGGGTATTTAAAATTTGCTGCATCTCAGGATGAATTGACAGAGGTCTAGTTTCGACTACCTGGATGGCATTAAATTGCGCTACTACTCCATGATGGCCCTTTTTTAACATTCTTTCCATCCGATGCGAGCTGATGACAGAGGGTGCTCCCACCTGGAGGCCACGGAGGGTATGTGTGGAGTTTTTTTGCTTAAAACTCATATATAACTCCTGGAAATCCATTGTGATTGGCCCAAGGGTGCGGAGCCATTCAGCACCTAGGAAAATGTTGCATCCCCCCATGTGTATGGAAAACATGTGGGTTTTCAACTGATAATCCCCCATTTGAATTTTGACATTTTCACAGCGGCCTTCACATTTCATTGTGCCCACATCTGCAATTTGGACCTGGAAGTTAGAGACTGCCCGTACAAAACAATGCGTTTCTTCTGCGATTTTTTGATGGATGAAATTATGGGTACTTCCACTATCAATCAAGACTATTGCTGGGCGATGTTTAAGAAAACCCCTGATTTTGAGAGTTTGAGGGGAAGAGATTCCTGCCAACGCATTGAGTGAAATAATTGGGTCTTCAGATATAATCTCCTTTTGGTTGTCTTGTTCGATCGCCTCCTTTTCCTCAAGAGGTGGATCTTCCTTAGTGGAGCTGTAGTCAGTGGCATCTATTTGAAAAAACTTGGACTCCTTGCATTTATGACCAGGGGAATATTTTTCATCACAGTAGTAACATAGTCCTTGCTTCCTTCTCTCGACCATTTCCTGAGGTGATACCTTTTGGACCTTAAGTGTCTGAGTCGTGGTATGCGCTTGTGGGGGACGAACTTTAGTGGGGAAATTGGGGCGGCTGTATTGGGCTGTTAAGGCACGTTCCACCTTACGGGCTACCTGGCAAGCCTCAGTCCATGTGGGAGGGTGGTGGAGTAGAACTTGAGCTTTGATGGCTTCTTTAAGACCACTGATAAAACATTCCATGTAGAACTCATCGGAGAGATGCTGAGTGCGGAAGGCTTAGGCTTCAAAAGCGGTGATATATTCATCCACTGTACCCGTCTATCGGAGCTTAGTGAGACTGCCCAAAAAGGCGTCTCCCTGTTCAAAGCGATCTCGAAGGGCTTTGGCAAATTGGACCCAACTCGAAAAAGGTGCATTGCGACGCTGATGCCATTCTGCCCATTGCCATCGTTGACTGTCCAAGTACATGGTCACCACTCCAATCTTAGTCCAATCATCTTGGAGACGACTTAATTTGAAATACTGTTCCATTTGTGCTAGCCATGCGGACGGGTTAGAACCGTCAAATTTCTGCATATCCAACTTGGGAGGTCGCTGACTGAGTGGGATATCTCTGTTGGGTGGTGGATGGGTGTGCCAGACGTGAGGAGAGTGGCTAGACTCACCCTCATGGTCATTATAGAGGTCCTCGAGAGCTGGCTCCTTGCCCTTATCGAGTGCTTGCCGTACCATGCTAGATAGTTCGTCAAGCTTATTGTTGAGCTTGTTCATATCTGTTTCAAGTTTGTCTAGTCTTTCATTGGCCATTGCTTGAGCTATAGTTTCTACCATACACCAACTTGCTGAAAAATTGGGACCGCAAAATTTTTTTGTGAAGAAATTGAATGGTACCACCGTGCTCAGCTCGTTGTCCTGATGCTAATGGGCTAGATCACAAATAAGTGCTTCGGAAGATCTCAGATTTTTTTTTTTTTTTTGAAAGCTCCTAACGGAGTTTTACTCCTTGATCAATACTGCAGTCGCCAAATCCTCAAAATGTCAATGCCGCCAAAAGTCCTGCGAAAATTATAGCCAGGCACAGGAACCCTTCACAACTACTCCAATCTGGTGGATCTAAGAGATCTGAATCGTGGATCACTGCTGCTGCTGATCTGATAGAGCTGTGGGACTGATGTCTGCTGCTGCTGCACTCGCTGATCTGGAATAGATGATGTGTGATCCCCCGATAGAAAGGGAACTATGGTCTTGAGGAGTGTCAGGTGCTACAGATCGCAATATACATAAGGGTCTGACAGTAGTACTCGGCCCAATGTTTCAGGGCTCTAACTAAGGAGGATCGACCGTACCCTTAGCCGTACAACACGACTACCCTATCGTACGGGCGAGTAATCTCTCTGAGTGTTGTTCTTGGTGTACTGTATCCACAAGACGGCCGAAAGTTTATCTATGGCAAGGCTTCAAGGTAGCTATGGGGCTTCCTATATACCCAGAGGGTACGTGGAAGACAGTCCGTGTGCGGTTCTGTCTAATGCGCTACTACTCGAAGGGGTACCCACAGGGGTTACAAGGGAGTCCAACAGACGTGACCACCTCTTTTATTTCCTGCGTGCATGCCTCCCCAAATCCACAGGTTTATGCGCTCAACGAAAGATCCCGTGGTTTAAAGACGCCGGAACACGTCTCTAGCCAAAAAAAAATTTGCTAAAATTTGGAGATCCCACCGAGCCCCCTGGAAAGTGCTCTGATACCACTTGTTATGCTTCTTAACCTGCAAGGCAATACCGAACAGAGAATGTGCGAGAAAAATACCCAGAACACAGAATATGCGAAGGAAATATACCCTGAACACAGAATAGCAATGATTTTATTATTCAGAGAGAAATGTTCACAGGCCTCTTCGAGGGGGCAACCTCCAATAGAGCAGAGCTCGATTACAAAACAAGACATGATGCTCCTCGCAGGGAGTCTCTATCCTTTATATATGACAAATACATGCAATACCACGGGCCAATACCGTGGGTTTTATTAATACCATCTATCTAATACTACCGCACATTTGCAACTAACTATGGTCCCTTCATTAATTGCGGGTTAACCACTTACAAATATTAATATGGGCTTTATTGACACTTGACTATGACGTGATCCCATGACATGAATAAGGGGGTTAGGGTGGGACCCTAACAGAATACGAGGCCTTGGTGCAAGGCCTATACAAAGCAATCAGGTTGAACATCAAGTATCTTCAAGTCTTCAGAGACTCTCAGATTGTCGTCAAACAGGTACGTAACACTATACATTGCTTATCAGGTCATTTAAAACACTATCAATCTTTAGTACAAGATCTGACTAAGCATTTCATAGCATTTAATATTTCTTCAATCCCGAGACTCCAAAACGCAAGCGCAGACCTTTTGGCTAATGTAGCCTCTAAGCTTATTCCCTCCGAAGATTTTAGTCCAGATAGATTCTCAATAGAATTAATCTTTAGACCGTCCATCCCTGACAACATTACAACTTGGAGAGTATTCAATGCTGATCCTGATATTGTAAATTTCCTTACTTCTGAAGGATCCTACTCCAATCAAATAATTGATGAATACCATCATGATCGACAAATACAACAAAATAGCATTGATAATGCTATACCTAAATCGGTGGTTAAGTTAGAAGACTTATATGATTTGAAAAATCAGTTTAAAAGGTCTACCAATTGAAATCTCTATAGTCCAACTCTGAACTATGAATTAGTAAACCTAGGAACCGATGATAAACCACAAAACGTTAACCTAGGCCTCGGCCTAGTACCTGAAGAAAAACTACCGTATATTTGTCTTTTGAGATAATATAAAAATGTTTTTGCCTGGAATTATGATGAACTGAAGACATACGACACTTCTATCATTCAACATACTATTCCTATGATCAATATCGAAAAATATGCCCAACAAAAACTGATAAAGATCAACCCCAATTTAGAAGATCATATAAAAACTGAGCTAAATAAGTTATTAAAAGCCAGAATAATTTTCCCCGTCAGAAATTCCAAATGGGTGTCCAATATGGTACCCGTTAGAAAGAAAAACGGAGATATTAGAATCTGTATCGATTTTCGGAATTTTAACAAAGCTTGTCAAAAAGACAATTTTCCTCTTCCACCTATGGAACAAATACTACAAGCAGTAGCATGCTCAGAACTGATGACTTTCTTGGATGGATTTTCAGGATATAATCAAGTGCTGGTACGTCCCGATGATCAGTTCAAAACCACATTTAGAACTAAATGGGGCACATACACATATCGGAAGATGCCATTTGGTTTGATTAATGCTGGCGCTACATTTCAAAGAGCCATGGACATCACATTCAAGGGTTTAGTCAATAAGTCTGTAGTAATTTATTTGGATGATATAACAGTGTACTCCAACAAGTGAAGCGACCATCTCAAAGACTTAAAACAAATCTTTCAACGATGTTTAAGGTATGGAATTTAACTTAACCCAAAGAAATATTTTTTCGCATTTAGTGAATGAAAACTTCTAGGGTTCATAGTGTCAAAATCCGGTATTCACATTGATCTTGACAGAATCAAAGAAATTTCTGAAATATCCCTACCTCATAATAAAAAAGCCATGCAATCTTTCCTTGGTCAAATCAATTTTGTAAAGATATTTGTCCTAGATTTTTCACGAATTGTGCCTCCTTTGCAAAACATGATTAAAAAGAATTCAAATCTTAAATGGGGTCAAGATGAACATGAAGCATTCAACCTGATCAAACAAGCTATTATTAATGCTCCATCTTTAGCGACCCCGAATTTTTCAGAATCTTTTATTTTATACACATTTGCCTCAGAGAAATAATATGTCGTGATTCTAAATCAAGCAAATCAAGAAAAAGCGGAAGCCCCAACTGCGTTTTTTAGCTCAAATTTACAAGGTGCTGAACTCAATTATTAAGACGTGGAGAAACAGTCCTATGCTGTTTTCAAAGCAATCAAATAGTTCAAACTTTTCTTACTTAAAACTCGTACTAAGATCATAGTACCGTTTCCAGCAGTAAGAAATCTTCTAGTACAGAAGGATGTGGGTGAGAAAAGGGCCAATTGGATCACTGATTTACAGGAATACGACCTTGAAATCAAACTACCAAACATTGTAAGAGGTCAAGGCTTCTGCAAAATGTTGGCTGGAGCATCGCAAATTTCTGAAATTTCATTTGAAGAGGCACAAATCTGTGAGGTAAGCCTAAACGATGCAGAACCATTGTATGCTGACATCATTTATTATCTTAAGAACGGGTATGCTCCATCACACCTAGATCACACTAAGAAAAGAGCTCTGAGATTGAAATCTAAACAATATCAGCTCATAAATGATATTCATTTTAGAAAGAATTATGATTCTATTCTTCTTAGATGTCTTGAAAAAACTGAAGCTGAAATTTTTTTGCAGGAACTCCACGACGGACCAGCAGGCAGACACTATGCTGGAGATGCTACTACACATAAAATCTTACGTTCAGGATATTATTGGCCTACACTATTCAAACACACACAGTTACATGAGGAAATGTCAAGTCTGCCAAGCTACTGCTGGAAGACAAAATAAACCGTCCCTGCCACTACAGCCGGTAAACATCGAGCAACCGTTCACTCAGTGGGGCTTGGACATAATAGGTGAGATCATTCCTCACTCTTCTAAGCAGCATAGATACATCCTCACGAGAACATATTATTTTACTAAATGGGTAGAAGTAGGACAACCAATTCTGTAAATATTATTGAATTCATAGATCAATTTATAATCACTAGGTTTGGATTGCCATCGACTTTAATGTTTGATAATGCATCATACTTTTCTGGAAATGCAATGACTGAATTTGCACTTAAAAGAGGGTTCAAACTAAAATATTCGGCCAATTACTATCCGCAAGGTAATGGGTTAGCTGAGTCGACAAATACAAACCTAATCAAGATTATTAAAAGAACAGTTGACTAGAACCAAAAGAATTGGCATAAAGCTTTGGTAAATTCTTTATGGGCAGATAGAATAACAAAAAAAGCTTCGATCGGGACTTCTCCCTTTAATTTAGTTTATGGGAAAGAAGTGGTTCCTGCAACTCACTTAGTCATTCCCTCCTTGTATTTAATACAATACATTGATGAAGTACCTACTTCCTCCATACAACTAAGACAAATGGAAATAATTAAATTAGAAGAACAACGAGAACAAGCTAAGAAAACCCATGGTCATCATCAAGCGCTAATGAAATCCTCTTTTGATTCAAGCATAATGACCAGAATTTTTTTTCAAATGGGAGATTTAGTTTTAAAATGGGATAAGGCACATGAAGAAAAAGACAAACATACGAAATTTCAAAAGATGTGGCTTGGTCCTTTTCAGATTGTTGAAGTCATAGGTCCATCAACGTTTGTCTTACAGGATTTAGCAGGTAGAAGGGATCATTTGCCTGTTAATGGGCAAACCCTTAAAATATATTTTCTATAGAAGATTATTCTTCTATTTTGTAGAATAGTTTTTCTTTTCTTTTTCATAAATAAAAACAGTTGTAAATGGTTACTATAGGTATTCACGGGAAAGACATCAATTCTCTTTAATATTTTGAGCTTTCCGCTTATATAAATGGCAAAATTTTTTTTTAGCATCCGATGTTTATTATTGACAGATACAGTTAAAAACTTTAGCATAGATATGGTACTAATTTCAACTTCAAAAAATTTGACGAAAGCAACCTTTAGCAAAGAAATTGTTTTATATCAGCACAATGAAAGGTATCAATAAAAAAATAAAGATTATGTGTAAAACAACTGTTTTCAAACTCTATTATTGTCGTCCAGAGCTTTCTTAAGGAAAACAATGACTTCCTCCCTGATTAAAGAGAAATCGCAGCATTCAGAGGAACAATCCAAGAAACACTATATCTTAAAGAATAAGAGGTCTCATCACGAGCCGGCTTATCATGATCATAGATATTATAACTTGCTGACTTTGCCAATACTGTCCATCAAAACAGGGCAATGACTCAATATTGTTAAAATCAAAAGACAAGGGGTCTCATCACGAGCCAGCTTGTTCAGCAAGAGTGTAAATCAAGTGAATGACTATGTCATAATTTGGCTACCAAACCAAGACATTGTTCTTTAAGAATAAAAAAAAAATAAAAAATCAAAGAAAAAGTGTTAATGTGGGTTTTTATTTGAAAGTTGTAGACCACCTTAAGGAGGATAAAGGATCATTGCTGGGTAACAGGTAACCCTGTCAAGGCTATGGACGCCTGTTGGCAACAGAGGCTTTACCTACGACAAACGAGCATATTTTAAAAACTAGCACACAAAGAAAACTTTATTTTATCTTTACAAGACCAAGTAATGGCTGATGTTAATACAAGGACAAGCCAGAGGAAGTAAACAAATTAGAATAAAAAGAGGTTGAAACAAAATGTCATTGATAGGATAGGGCATAATGTATTCCATCTGTCCATAACAAAATTTAGATTTATGAAAATTTTCTGTTTTCGAAGTTAATATTCAATAAGAAAAGCAGAGATAACTGGTTCTTCCAAGTGAATCGCCATTGTTGTGGCCACCAACAACCCCCCTCCTTCTTTAGTATTAGCAATAACATAAAACAAGTGGGGACCCTTAGTAAAAAATTCATTATTTTTTTTTGTATTATACTCCTTAAAAATATATCGCATCGCGAGAAGAGAGTAGAACATTTCTTTATGAGTACAGTAAAAACTGTGAAAAAGCTACGTGAAATTCATCGCATCGCATACATTAAGAAGCACCCATAAATGAAGATCTGAAGAAATCTCCGATGGCCGATATACGACATCGCATGTCGCAACATCTCATAAACAACACAAAATGATTTAACATGATCTAAGATCTTGCGATAAACGCGATGCTACGATGCTGCGATGCTACAATCTGTGATCTGCGATCTGCGATATCACAATCTTGACAAAATGCGATAACGCGATAATCTAATGCAAGTTGTAGAAATTGCCCGTCGTAAATTTTCCTCGGCTCAACATTCAAGAAAATCTGTCACTAAACCAAAAAATTGGATGTGCACCTTAAAGAAAATTAATGAATGTACACCAAAGTGTTAATGAAGGACGGTTTTGTGTTTGTCAAAGAGTCAATTCACAATGGGTGGCATTATTTTATACATTCGTAGAGCTTAGAGCTTTCGCGTCAATATTTATTATCATTACTCTTTTCCTTTGCGTGAGCTGCAGGAATGAAGAACAGGAAACATCTAAAGAAAAAGGGAAAGCGTCAATACTCGGAGACAAAGAAGAGATGCCCTCATAAACGGATACCGCATGCAACGAAACTGCAGATTCCAGAGCATTTCTGAACAGATGTTGACATCAATAGCTGAATCAACACTCAGGGTCAAAAGCTCACAAAAGCAGCATGTTTACAAAAAATCCTGAAGCTTATACCCGGTAAAGGAAAAGGTGCTAAAGGCGAAAAACTCACCATAAAGGCCCGGATCAAAGAACGGAGGCAGTTTTCGATGCGCTAAGAAAATTGTTCAGAAAGAAAGGTCCCTAACTTGCTTAGTCATTCGCAAGTTCGGAAATCAAGATAGCAAAGGCAGAAGCAATTTGAGGGAAATTTTGGTCATTACCAAGTATATACGCAGTTAATTCACCCAACCAGAAGATGATTCCCAAAAATATCTTCTAGTTTACTAAAAAATGGTGCCAGCGCTTGCCATTTCTGTTTGCTTAACTCAAACAAAAGCGGAAGGCAACCAACCGACTCTTCCGAGGCAAATGTTGAATGCTTGCAATATTAAGGAGCAAGAGCAGAAATAGTTAGGAATTAGATTTGATTTTTTAGAAATAATTTTGCTTAGAAAAAGGGTAGTCATTTAAATCGTATCCTAAATTTATGTAATTAAGTTATTCAGTTAGCAGTATTTAAACCCTTCTGATGCATTTAGAGAAGGGTCCAGAAATTTGTCAAAAACTTGTCCTCAAAACATGCACTTTTGCACCCTCAGACGAGGTTTTGATGAATGAACGGATCAAGATTTATTGATGTTTGCATTTGGTATCTGCTATTGATGCTTCACTTATGTACTCTTAGTAGATATTAGAACAACGAGAGATAAATCATTGTTGCTTGAAGCTTATGAGTAGGACCAATCATAAATGGTACTTTTATCTCTTGACCATTTATGCTTATATTCTTAAAGCAATATACAATTTTTAGTTGTTTATATGTTATTACATGAATGTTTGTGTTACCATTTAGCACTTTTGTACGGTGGAGCCATTTATTTATGTTTAATGTGTGAATAACTTATTATGCGATATGCTGTTCACAACTGTTTTTCCTAAATTTTTATTCAAAGTGGTTCATCTTAATTGATTTCCATTCTTATAATCGCTGAATGATCTTTATTACTAGTTATTATTTGAAATCTCTTTAGATCACATAATAGAAGAATTACATCTCAGGTTAGCATAGATTAGATGTGTTGTTTTCATTAGATTACAATAGCATAGAGTTAGATTAAAGTAGTTTAGATAGGAACTTTTAGATCAGCAACATTCAATTCTGCACACACACACACACTTATCCCCAGTTGGACCCGCTATACGAAACGGATAAGGAGTTGCCAACCAAGGTCTGGACCAGGCGGGTATCCCCCTTGTTGTCAACCCGATTTTTGGGGCTTCATCAAGGTGTTAATACTTAGTCGTGTGCTAATAATAAATAGAGTTTTCGTTCTAAGGCCAAATGAAATTGAGGTTTCTTGTGCAAAATCTGTTATAAAAAGATTAAAACTGGGCCAAAATAGACTGGTGCCAACATTTATAAATGGAAACATAGAAGGACATGAATACATGTGTGCCGATGCAAACCACAATGTGTGTAATTGTGGTCAAAGCAAAAGATAGTGGAATTTTTTCTAGCTGAAATTTAAGAGATATGGGTGCCAATTTAAATATATATAGTGAGAGTAAAAAATTGTGCAAATTAGAAAGTTTGAAGAGTAGACTTTGTAACTAAAGTAGTGTGTAACTGAAGGTATCCTTTTTGTTCTAAATCTCTTTTTTAGTAAAGGAAGACAAATTTTTAAGAGTTTGATGGAAAATTTTATCGATATTCTACTATTTATGTGAAGAAATGTGACAACCCACCGCACCTTTACCTCCAAATGGGATGGTTGTCACCTATAGTCCAAATCTTCTTGTAATTGTTACAGGAATGGGATAGAATGCGTATTTCTTTTGTCTCTTAAATCTCTTTTAATGCTTATGGGGGTCACTTATAAAATTATTCATTTATTTACTTACAATAATCTATTAATTGGGCACCTTTGCTTGGCCTTGATATCCCTTCACAACACATAGACACACACACACATCCATAGAAACACACACATATATACATACATACCACTATGCTTGCCCAATTATTTAAGCCTCAACACCCATAGTTCTTTTTAATGGTTCTTTACGGTAGCCCACAAGGTGATTTGGCCCACCTTTCAATAACTTTGGGAACAAGTAAGATCACTCCACATTTCCCTTCCATGTAAACCTCGCCAACCACTAATTAGTCCAATGGTTAGGATCTTTTGGGGAAAATAAACAGCCTGCATAGTGGGGTCATCCCTGCACTGATGTCATGAGGTGGGGGGGATGAGATGTAATCCTCACAGGCGATCACAAAATGTTGATTGAGACTACGCGTGTGGGGTTTCCTCCCCACTGAGGTTACCCATGGGGATGCATGCTGTTGGATTACAAATGGTGATCCTATTTCATTTATCCATGTCCCCACCTAATAATCATTAAAAGTGTGCATGTATGGGTGGATCTATGCACATCCGGAGATTGCAATTATCATAAGAGAATATGGCAGGGTAACTAACATGAAAAATAAAAATAAGTTGACCACCAGAAATGAAAAATAAAGGGGTACATCTCATCATCGGATAAATGGTCCATGATTATTCTGGGACCCTCCCATCATAGATTGAAAGCCAATAAAGGTGGCTGTTAGAGGCGATATTTTCCTTTCTCCAAATTACTAGATGTTTTTGCCTACATGAGTTCCTACCCCATGGACTTTTTGCATGCCATAGCACTAGCTCATTACTACATCCTTTCAAGCCATGGTGCCTTCCATGCCACCATTTGACATGGCCCAAGCTAGAAACCGAAGGCCTGCATTATTTTTCTATTTCCAAAGTGACACAGGACATTGATAGCATGCATATACTGATACAAATTTTATGCTCCATGTAGAGTGGCACAATTGACTCAGAACATGGTTCATTGTAAGAAAAATTCACATACCAATCGATCAATTGACTTGAAAGGCTAAAACAAACATACAGTAAACATGGTTCTCACTACCTCATAGAGGGTTTTAGAATTTATATATATATATAGATATATAATTTATATAGATATATATAGATACATATAATATATATATAATACATTAATAAACACAATACACAACACACACAACACACACACACATATATATATATATACATATCTCTGCACAAGTATGACAACAAAATGAAAACCATGCATGTGGGGATCCGGTTTCATAATGTTGTCCTAAATCATGAAAAATATATCCCATTCATAATAAATCATTAGTAATAAGTAACATCAACATGTCATACATCTTTGTGTATCTTTTCAATACAGGAGTGCATACATAAGCTTAGTTTCATTTAAAAATGTAATCCATAGAAAAAATTAAAAAGTAGGCAACTTATCATTGGTTTTTATATAGAACTATTGGAAAATGAGTTTGGGACAAGGACTCTCCACCCAACCATAGATAGTTGCAAATAAGCTCACATGCATTTGTCACCTCCGAGACTGATTATCGATATGGAGGAGCTTTCCTCAAGGATCAATCTCCACTACTTGTTGAAATAGGGGCTCGAAAGGATTTCCTTCCTCCACGTACTAGACTCTCAGAGATAAAATAAAACATAAGGAATCTAGAGGCTAGTTTCCTCCAACCGAAAGATATCAAGGGAATCTAAAGAGTAAATTTCCACCCTTAAAAAAAAACATAGTGGTTCGACCCACTTATTCGAAGACACATTCCATTACAAATCATCAGTAAGATTTTTTTAGAAGTTATCCCTCCAGGAATCCAAAGACACAATCTTCCACCCACTACATTAAGGAGATCCAGAGAAAACCATATCCACCCTCTGGATTTACATGGACTCTGGAGTCATTACTCCTAATGAAGGTAAAACCATCTGTCTATCAATCTTTCAAATCAAAATCAGTTGAATATCTATTTTTTTCTCTTCTCTTCTGTAAACTCCTTTTTTCGTTATTCCTCCCTCTTACACTTCCTCTCTATCAATAAATCATTACTTTTTCTTGCCCTCCATCCTAAATTTTGAATTCCTTCTTTTCTATTCTTTACTTGCTCCACAAGAGTTGATGACCTTCTTCCTTGGTTGTCAACACTCCTAGCCTCCATTAATTATGCCTACCTTCCTTGTGAGTGTTCTCAAAGGAATCGTGAGCCCACATACTTCTCTAGTAGCCCAAATTAAATTCATAGGTAGTCCATTAAGTTTCACCAAACAACCTTTAATGGTTTTTCCAAAAATAGTTCATATTTCTACCTAAGAAATCCATACATATGTCAAGAAAGGTACCTCCTCATCTCTGGAATACATGTCTCTTGACTGAATCCCATTTTTAAATTTTTGTTGTTCATTGTAAAAATATTTACAATGCATTTTCCTAAGATATACATGGTTTGCGGTTGTCATAGAGCCCCCCCCCCCTAATGGAACAGCTCCCTTAGTGTTCTTTCTACTCATTTACAGAACAAGAACAAAATACAAACACAAAATGTTTTTATTGAGCTTTATACATAGTTGAATAGATTATTTATGGTCATGTACAAATTTTCTCGGACCAACAAACAAAAATGGATATTTAGCGTTCATGGCATCACCCATTTCCTAAGTGGCTTCCTGTGGCCCAAAATGCCTCCACTAAAATTTGACTTTCTCTATGGCTCGATTACGTAGGATGAGACTCCTTCGACCTAGAATAAACAATGGATCTAGCTGTAAATATCCCTCTAGTTACACCTATATCTCAATCCGACCAATCACATGATTAGAATCCTATACATATCTCTTAAGAAAATGAATATGGAAAACATCATGAATTTTAATTGATGGAGTTAAGCCCACCCTATAGACCACTAGTCCAATCCTTTCAAGTATCTCAAAAGGCCCACAATATCGTGGTGCAAACTTGGCACATGACCCAATCCTTAAGGAACTGTTATTGGGTTCAATCATTAATTAAATGTATTCCCCAACTTGGAATAATTTATGAATGCTATGTAGGTTTTATCCCTGTATAGAAATTACTTGGAAATTAATTCTTAAAATAAAAAAAATAATAATAAATGGGGAGATAATAAAAAATATATAGACAAAGATTTCCCCTCGATCCAAAAACCGGGACTACCAAATTGAATTTTAATTATACATGCCGAAGCCTTTATAAACCCCAATCCATTAACCCTCGATGAGAACATAATTGTAGTTCCCTTAACTAGATGCACAAAATACCATGGGTATAAAACCATCATGCCCAAAAACATGTGCAAAACCCATGTGCAGAACCCCTACCATATGTGGTTCTCCCCCTATCCTTGGATCTACATATATATAAGAAAAAAATAAATTTTGGGGTTGTTTCCCCATACCCCATGTAGGGGGACTACCGCCCCCTATAAAATACGTGAAAGGGGGGGCTTTTGTCCCTCCTGTAACTCCCCTATTGTGCCCAATGTAATGAACATGAGGAGTTGTCACTACCCCCGATCCTGTGTCCATATGACTATTCATGGAAAGAATATAACACACACCCAACATTCTCCCACTTATTTTATTTTTACACACAGGGAGTCACAACAGAGCTTAGCCATTGATCCAGCCTTGCAATACCCATTTCTTCTCTACACCATGAAAAATTCTCAGCGCTCACAGACTTTGTCAATCCATCTGCAACATTATTCAAAGTGCCCAAATTTATGAGAAACACCTTTTTGTCCTCAACCATATCCCTCTCAAAGTGATACTGACCATCAATGTGCTTTGTCTTTAGATTAAAGTTCTTTACTAGGAAAATTGCACTTTGGTTGACATGGTATGCCATTATATCCCGTAGTAGAAACCCCATACCTCAACATAATCTCGAAAATCAAACTTCTTCATTACTTGCATGAGTGGAGGTTATGTATTCTTCCTCTTTAGTTCAAAATGCCACTACAGACTATTTCCTGATCATCCAACTTAGAGCTCCTCCAAATATGTTAAATGCATACCCACTTGTATATCTTCTCTAATCTAGATCTCCAAGCTAGTCTACATAAACTAAGCCATAGATTTCCAAAACTATGTCCAATCTTGGACTTCCTTAGTAGCACAAACTATAATCACTAGTTCCACGGAAATACCTAAAAGCTTACTTCACTATTATTCAATGATCCTTCCCTGGTTTTGAACTAAACCTTCTCAATGCTCCCACTGCATGTGGAATGGCTGGTCTAGTACATACGATTTCATATGTTAGGCTACCAAATACACTTGTGTACTGAACATGGGACATCTCCTCTTCCTCTTCTTATGTCTTGGGTCAGTGCTCAACATATAACTTTACACCTATAGGAATAGGAACCTTACCGAGTTTACTATCCTACATATTAAACGTCTGCAATATTGTCTTCACATAGTTCCTCTAGCTTAACCAAAGATTCCTCTTTGCCTAATATTTTTTAATTTCCATGTCCAAACTATAGTTTAAACCACCAAGATCCTTCATGTCAAATGTTGATGACAATTGGGTCTTCAAATTATAGAAAATTTCTTTGTCATTTCCAATTAGTAACATATCATTCACATATAACATGAAATAAATAACACGGTCACCAATTAATTTAAAATACACACAATGATCCACTTTGCTTTATGATACCACATCCTCAGTGATTTCTTTAACCCATACAAAGGATTATTTAACCTACATACCAATTCTTTCTTACCCTTCACAACAAAGCCTTCATGTTGTTTCATGTATATCTCTTCTTCTAGATCTCCATGAAGAAATTTTGTCTTCAAATCCATCTGTTCTACCTCAAAATCAAAAGCAAAAACAACATATAAAAGTAATCTAATAGAAGCTAACTTGGAAACACGAGAAAAAATATCACCAAAATCAATTCCTCACACATAGTAATAACCTTTTTCTACCAACCAAGCTTTGTATTTCTCCATCTTTCCTTTTTCATTAATCTTCTTCTTGAACACCTAGTTACCTCAAATGGGTTTTTGATCCAACAACTCCACCAGATCCCAAGCCTCATTTTTTTCCAAAGATGCCATTTCATCAACCATGCCCTCCTTCTAGAGTTTTCCGTCCTCTGAATCTACTGCCTCCTTGACAATTCTAGGATCATCATCAGTAATAGATAGAGAAAATGTTGAATAGAAAGCATATAGACTATACATTTTTGGCTTCCTTCTCTCTTAAACTAATCTTCTCAAACATGGAAATCTTCCTCTTATAATTCTTGTTGCGTTGTAGAGTTTGATTCTTCCTCCTTTAGCTCAAACTCTATATTTTGAGGTTCCTCTCGTAGGAATTCATGTTTAACAACATCTTTCAGCTCTCTAAATGCCACATCCTAGTTGTACACAACCTTCCATGTTTCCAAGTTCCAAATCGTATAACCTCTTAAACCATCCTTATACCCAATAAAGACGCAACTTTCAGATTTACTATCCAACTTGGTTATTTTTTGATTTGGAACATGTACATATGCATCATAGCCAAATACCCTCAAATGTTAAATAAAGGGCTCATTACCAGTCCATACGTCATGTGGAGTATTATCCTCCAATGGTGATGAAGGTGATCTATTAACTAGGTAACGTGAAGTCTCTACTATCATTGCACAAAATTCGTATGCTAACCTGGTGCCATTAAGCATGTTTCTTCTCGTTTCCATAAACTTCCTATTCATTCATTCTACAACTCCATTTTTCTAAGGTGTTTATAGAGCAGTATTTCGTCATGCTATACAACACTTCTAATATATCTTCAAATTCTTTCTTGTAGAACCCTCCACCATTATCTCTCCTCAACACCTTGATCTTCTTCTCTATTTAATTTTCCACCAGAGACTTAAATTATTTAAATTTATCAAAGACTTCATATTTGTTCCCGAGGAAATGTATCCATATATTCCTTGATAATTCATCTATAAATGAGACATAGTAGACATACTTTCCTAGTGATGCGATTGACATAGGTCCAAATACATCACTTTGGACAAGCTCTAATATCCCTCTCGCCCTCTTAGAAGCAGAGGGAAAACTCACCGGATTATGCTTCCCATACACACAATGTTCTTGTAAATCAAAATCTAGAGAAAAATTAGACATACCTTCTACCTTACCATTACCATGTAGTATTCAAAGGCCCTTCCCTCAAATATGTCCAAACCTTTGATTCCATAACATGGTATTTTCTCGAGAGACCACTAGGGTTTTTTCCCCACATTCATGAACCACAGAACTATTGCATCCATCAATAATGTTTCTACCGAAATTCTTATACAGAGTTCCAGTGTGAACTCCCCACATCAGTACCAACGATCCTCGAACCATATTGTAGGTATATTTCTAGAGAACTATTTTTAAAGCTACATAATGCATCTTGCTTACAAAAATCATATATCTCACCAATGTAGGAATATGAAAAACACGAGGATGTGTTTGAATCCTTCCACCTTGCAACTTCAACTTGAATTTTCTCTGTCCAATGATCCTGGCCTTCCTATCAACCCCTAAGAAGACGTCACCACCAGCATATTTCTCATACTCGTAGAACCACTCTCTATGGGGAGTGAAGTTAAATGATGCACCTCAGTCAATCAACCATGCCTCATGATCTACATGTGTACTTGAAGAAGAATTCAAGTACACATTTCCATCTTCATCTGTGGTGGTTTTCTCCTCCACTGAAGAAGCATCATCAGATCCCTTTCCTTTCATAGGAACTTTAGATAAATATTCTTTTTTATAGTTTTCTTGCTTTCCACATTTCCAAAATACCTTTACATTCTTACATAGAGAATTCGATCTGTGTCTATATTTAGATCTCCCACGTGAGGGCTTATTTTTGTTTATGTTCTGTAACCATCCTTGAATAGACAAGGAATGTCCATTTTTTCTCTCCATATTTTTTTTGTCTCATCTCCTCTGACAACAAGGATGAGACTATTTTATAAAACTTCAAGGTAGCCATATTTCTACCTAGAATAACAACACGACTATTCCATGAATTTGGTAGAGAACACAACAAACTAATGCACTTATCTTCATCGGAAATTTTGATGTCAATAGATAAATGCTAGCTTACCACGACATTAAAGGTATTGTGATATTCTATGACTGAGTCCCTATCCTTCATCCTCAGGTTATACAACAATTTTTGTAGGAATAATTTGTTTACAAAGACTTAGATTAGTACAAATTCCCTAACCTGAACAACAAATCCCTTGGCGTTTCTTCCCCAGATACATTAGACAATATTGAATTTGAGATAGATAACAATATTATCCCTTGTTCCTTCCGATCAAACTTCACCGAATATTCTACTAAAAATTTTGTTGGTTTAGTAATCGGACCTACCATGATCCACTAACCTTTATCCCCTTTCAAATCCTCCATCTTGAGCTTCCACAACTTAAAAATATGATCATTAAATTTCTCAAAATATATATTTCCACTTCTCACCATCTTCTTTCATTGAAACAATTGACCTCACATATCTCCCACTGAACATGTTCTACCACAGCCTCGAGCAAAACCCCTCAACAATAAATTCATCCCCTTGAATCTCAAACAAATATGATACAAAATGTATGTTTTAACCCTGTACAGAAATTACATACAAATCAATTCTTAAAACAAAAAAATTAAACAATGGTGAGAACATAAAATAAATATACAAAGAGATTTTCCCCTGGATATAAAAAATGGGACTATCAGATTGATTTTTCATTATATTCCTTTCAACGTTACAATAAATATATATACATTTTAAAGAATTCATAAAACTCAATCTATTAACCCTGGATTATAACATAATTGTAGTTCCATTAACGGGATCTACAAAATACCATTGGAAAAAGACCATCATGCCCAAAACCATGTGAAAAAATAGTGCACAAAACCATGGGTAGGTCTACCCAGCATCTTTGGATCCCCCCATCCTTGGGTTTGCATATATATAGGAAACAAAATTCCCTGGGCACTGCTCTAAATCCTGTACAGGGGGGCTATCACCCCCCTCTAAATCCCCCAACAGGGGGGAATTTCATCCCCCATGTGACTCCCCTATTGTAACCGATGCAATGAACAGGGGTCGTTGTTGCTGCCCCGGACCCTGTGTGCATGTGACAAGTCATGGAAAGAATGTAAAAAACACATAACACCCTATTTAGATCTAAATATATGTTTTTTATATCCTATCCCACCCTTATATTCTACATTATAACCTGAATTTGTTGCTTCATTTCCTTGAGCATATCTGACCCAATATGCACGGTTTTTACTAGATCATTCTATATGATAGGAGTATTGCAACTCCTACCATACACTGCCTCAAATGGACTCATCTTTATGGATTCATGGTATCCATTTATCTGTAAACTCCATAAATGGAAGGTAATACTCCCACTTTTTGGGCTGACACATCACATACATCCTCAACATATCCTCAAGGATCCGATTTTTCCTCTCTGTTTTCCCATTTTTCTATGATAGTATGCAATTTTGAATGCTAATGTTGTTGCCAAACCTTCAAACAATTCCTTCCAAAACCATGAAGTGAGCTTAGCATCTTTATCTAAAATAATTTTCGTGGGGATAACATGTAGCCTCATAATCTCCTTTTCGAATATTTGTGCCACTTCATTAGCAGAATTAGAGGAATTTTCTACCACTAAATGAGCTACCTTCCTCAGCTTATCAATCATTACCATGATTGCATCATGTTTCTTAGATGTTTTAGGTAATCCTATAATGAAATCCATAGAAATTACCTCACATTTCCAATCTAGAATTGGAATCAGCTACAACAAACATTCTTGATTCTTACAATAGACTTTTACTTATTGGAATTATATGAATTTTGAAACAAAATCACCCACTTCCTCAAATTGCATAGTAATTTTACCTTTTAATGGCTACAAGGGTCTTTCAATACCCTAGATGGCATTATTAAGGATTAACATGAAACTCTTTCATTATTTTCATTTTTAATCCATCACTAGTTGGCACATACATTATGCTTTTAAATCTAGTTATGCTATCATTAGTGAGGTGATATTACTAATCCTCGACATCTTGTAACATTTTTTCATTAACTTGCTAATAACTTTCATCTTGTTGTCCAACACTTTTGACCCTTTCTACTATGTTTAATTTATAAGAACATATAGTTGTCAAGTCTTTCAATTGAATTATTTTACATAGAGCATCAACATCTGTATTTGCTTTTCCTTTGATGTACTTAATCTCAAAGTAAAAATCACTGAGCATGGTCAACCATTTTGATTTCCTAGTATTCAACTGCAATTGTTCAAAAACATTCTTGAGCCCACTATGGTCTCTCATGAGTGTCAATTTCCTACTAAGGAGGTAACCCTTCCAAATTTTCAAAGCATGAATGATGGAACCTAACTCAAGGTCATGAGTTACATAATTCACCTCATGTTAATTTAATTTCCTTGACTCATAGAGTACTACATGCCCTTCCTACATTAGGACTACACTAAGACGTTTTGTGCAGGCATATCTGAACACCACAAAATCGTTGTTAGGATCTACAATCCTCAACACTCATCCATTGGTGAGGAATTTTTTCAATTTCTCAAGCATCTTTTCACATTAAGTATTCCACTCAAATCACTTTCCTTTTCTCTACAAAAATATGACTGGATGGCTTATCTTGGAGAAATTTCAGAAAAATATTTTGTAATATCTTGTCAATCCTATGAATGATCTAATAACATCCACATTCTATGGAGTTGGCCACTCCATTATGGGTGTGATCTTTTCTGGATCCAGTTTTATCCCTTCCTTGGAGACAATATGACATAAATAATGTATCTATGTTTGGGAGAAATCACAGAAGTTGAGCTTTGCAAAAATTTTGTGCTCAATAAACAACTCTGACATTGTAGCCATATGGTTTTCATGCTTTCATGCTTTCCTTGAGTACACTAGTATGTCATCAACAAACAAAATGACAAACCTATCCAAAAAAACATGAGAAACATTGTTCATTAAGAAAATATATATGGCAGGGGCATTAGAAATCCCAAAGAGTATGACTACAAACTCATAGTGCCAATATCTTGACATGAAAGAGGTTTCACGAATGTCTTCCTCCCTGATCCTTACTTGATTTTATCGTTACCTCGTGTTAATCTTGGAGAAGACTACGACTCCTCTCAATTGATCAAATACATCATCTATCCTTAGCAATGGCTACTTCTTCTTGATGGTCACCTTATTTAACTATATATGATCAATGCGTAATTGAAGGGTTCCATCATTATTTTTTTATATACATGTTCTCCCCATCAAGACACACTTGGCCTTATGTACCCTTTTTCCAACATTTGATTTAGGTAGAATTTCAGCTCCACGAACTTAGGGGTACTCATCATATAGGGTGTCTTGGATTTTGGTGCTGCTCCAAGTACCAATTCAATAGAGAATCGTATCTCTATGTCAGGAGGTAATCCAAGAACCTCCACTAGAAAGACATCTGTGACTACTACAAAAAAAGGCACCTTCTCAATAGTTCCATCTCCTCA
Organism: Pinus taeda; assembly: GCA_000404065.3. Classification (NCBI taxonomy): domain Eukaryota; kingdom Viridiplantae; phylum Streptophyta; class Pinopsida; order Pinales; family Pinaceae; genus Pinus; species Pinus taeda. Next base: position 228,457 of record APFE031688106.1, on the reverse strand, counting down.
TTCTCAATATCATTGCAAGTTTTCTCATCATTAAAAATATGTACTACAAACAATGTGCATCCCTTTCTGTTGCTACGCTTGGCTTGCATTGTAGTAATATATCTTACTGATGTAGGCCTAATTTTCCCTGCTCATTTAAGCACTCAGTGTCCTTCTCAAAATAATCACCTTAGTCTTCCACATGTACAACCATTCCATACCCAATAATATGATATATGAACCTAATGGAAATGCATTCCAGTGTTTTTTTGTGGGTATGCCACTAAGTTGAAATGCATGTGACCTTACCCAATAAGTGTCTTTCCTTTTTGTTTTAGTTTTTAACGAACCAACCATGGTCCTTCATGCACTTTCCTAGCAATATTTCATTTTTCAACATGTTCTAGGTCTACATAACTATAATTATAACATGGATCAATTAAAATGGAAATAATTTGATCATGCATGTTACCTTCCATCTCAATGATCTATTCCTGGTGGTCTTCCTGGTGTTTGTCCACTACTATGTAGATTTTACACATGGTATAGGATACCTCACCCATTATCAAAGATTCTTGGTTACTACATATATTTGGTTCAAAGTTTTTGATGTGGACAAACCACTTTTCTATGGTTTTCACCACATGTCCATTATTTTAGTGGCTCTTGGCCTTCAAACTTGACATCTTTTGGCTATGAATGTTGCACATTTTGATTAACAATAATGTTAATTTTCTTTTGGAATTAGGTTGTTAGCATTAGATACTTAACATCCCTTTTCTCTAAAATTTTCTTAGGCCAATCCTTCTTTTCGCCAATGGTGTTCTTTTCCTGTCGGTTGCTCTTAATTTCAGGTTTGATTTTTTTTTTTCTCATTGCATTATTTTAGTTTCTTGATAGATTTGTTCAGAGTCTAAGCCTCTCACAACTCAATTTTATCTCTAAATTCCATATACAACGCACTAATAAACCTTTGAATATTGGATTTCTCATCTCTAGTAGCATGGTACATACCTCAATAATTCTAGGAACTTGGTGACATATTCAACATCTGATAGTTTCACCATCTTGAGTTCATATAGCTCTTTATCTTTTCTATCATAATAATGTTCATATACGTATTTCTCTCCTAAGAGTTTTTCAAATTCATGCCAAACTAGATCCTTCTCAACAATACCTTTGCCATTGTTCCAATCTTTCCACCATATTTCTACCTTCCCTTTTAAACTATAGGTGGAAATTTTAGCTTTCATATTTTCAGAATAGTCATGAATTCTGAAAAACATATTCATGCCAAGCAACCAACCTTCTTCATGCTTTGATTTCTTCATATCCCCATCAATATTGGGTGGCTTGTCTTTCCTAAGCAGCTCAAGCATGGGATCCTTTTGCTTACTTCCTAAATCATGATGATGATAATGGTGAGAATGATGGTGCTACCTCTTAGAAGAAAAAATAGATGGTCTGCAAGAAGGATGTACATGTGTTCTAGTCCCTCCTCTCAGGGCACTTAATGATACATCTCCTAGAATAATACCATTACTCCCCTGTCTATTCCTCCTTCTAGATCTACCACCATTTTCCCCATTAGTGTTATGTTTTAACTCCTCATGGATTTTCCTATATCTATGATTGGCCCTCATCTCGAATTTCATATGTCTTTGGAAATACAAGATAAGTTGCACGATAACTACATTTATCCATAAATAAAATATCTCACTACTCATGTTAACTAAATTATTTCAATCTCACTTAACAAAGCCTCTTAACAACAACTCCAAATATTTGTATCCAAATGTATTGATTGAAAGGGTTTTCCTTATAAAGTTGAATGCGACGAAAATCTTGTTGTGACGATGAACCACACTGGATGGCTCAGAACGCATCGATGATGTTTTTTTTTATTGAAAAAAATCGTGTATTTCATAATATGGATCACAGAGGCCTAAATTCAATCGATTTTTTTTTATATAACATTTCCTACCTTGAATCCCTTTATGATGTGATTTATTTTTCCACGTTGACTACAACAATCTCATATAAGGATTTGAAGTGTTCCAAATTCTTTTTTGTTATTACTACCCTAGCCTTTATCTCTAATAGTAGCTTTTCCATTTATAATTATTCCCCATTTCCATTGATTTCCATTTTGAACTTTCTTTGTTAACTCAACTTGGTATGTTGGGATGAAGTATTAATTTGTAAAGATTCATGATTATTTTAAAGTAGGAGATTTATCAATTATGGAGAATTTATGGTCAGTACAACTTACCTTAACACACATCAATTCATTTTTATGTTTTAATTTCTTTCTTGCCTTCTTTGCTTATATGAGATAGGTTGTTTCAGTTTGTGACATATCTTTTATTTCCTCCTTTCCTATTGCTAGTTTGTCCTCAAATTTTCACTCTTTTATATAAAAAATTATGAGTTTCAAGGTTCTTTTTTTACACTCATGGTCCATTGTACTGTGCTTATTTATTTACTATATGATAGCTTTGATATCTAATTTATTTTGCATACAAGAATTTCTATTCGACTTTCCCCTTTTATCTTTAATATTGTTTCTCAAGTTACAACGTTTTTCAATCATTGGTTGTTCCTATTTGTCAATTTCTTGTAACCTAATGCACATGTTTACGTAAGATGATTATGAAAGTAATGGGAATTGTCTTTAGGTGGTTTCTTTTGCATCATGGGCTATTAATGCTTGGAAAAATATCTTTTGGGAGAAAATTAGAGGAGGTATGCTCTACAGAAGAGAAACCATAGTGGGTTTGTCTTTTGAAAATAATTCAAAACTTATGGAATTATTTTATTTCATAATTAACTTTGTGAACGGAGAACACATTTTTAAGAGTTTTCTTTGAAAAGGACAGAACGGGAAGAATTTTCAGGAAACCAGAGTGGCATTGCAGAAGCGAAGAGAAGAACCCGATTTGAATCTGATCGAGGTAAAAAAAAATGAATTTCTTATTTGATTTTAAAATTGGTGATTGATAAATTGATTTTTGAAAGAATAATAAAAAGGTAGAAGAAAAATCTACATTGGGAGGAAGTAGATTAGATTATTGAAAGAATAAATTGAGAAAATTGCTTATGAAGGGATGGCGAAAAACTACAATAGCAACATGTGTTCAAAAAATTGGACATTGAGGTATGGTATTCATGGTTTCAATTAATTAATGATGAATTATTGATTGAAAAATGCTATGAAGATGTTTGATAATTGTAGTGAGGAACAAGCAGAGTTTTTGATGATGATGGCAATGATCCTATCCAATAGAGTTTGGAGGAAAGGAGAAAGGTTATTGAATGCAGCAGCCAGAGGAGCATTGATTCTCTAAAAAGTTCAAGAGAGTGAACCAAGAGAGAGAATACCCTGTAAGAGATCAAGCTCAGAGAGGAAGCTTGATATGGTATTAAGTAGCAAGAGAATAATGATACAAGAAAAGGCTATGTTGCAGATCACCAATTAGGCACAGATGAGCTCATGAGGGAAGATGGCCATGGAGTGTCATAGAAGAGGTTTTATAGAATGCCATATAGGTAAGATGAGTAATGAGGAGCGAGAGAGAAATATTGCAGTGATAAGAGTACAGTTGGAGATACTACAGGGATGGCTACAAGAGAAAGAGAATGAAGATCAAAGGCATGGTTGGATTATGAAAAGGAAAGTCCAATGGCATAAATTACAATTGAAGTGGAAGCATAGAGTGAATGATCAATTAAAGGAAGAGTTACTCAAATTAAATGAGTACATGAAGGAAGTTTTGTTATGTGAACAAGAACATGGTCCATTGATTTTTAAAAGTAATGAAGAGAGAGAGGGAAAATGTACTGAGGAACTAAATCATATGAAGGATTCAGAGTCACAACAAGACCTGATGTCTAAAGCATCAATTGAGACCAAAAGGTGTGGTATTTTAAAAATAATTATCTGTGTATGATTGCAGGTACAACACAGGGTGATGAACAAACTTTAGAGTTTGTTAAGAAGAAGGAGCAGAATCTGAAATCTATTCAGACTAAGACTGAGATATCGAGATCTTAGAAACGGAAGCAGACAGAAAGATCTCATGGAAATATGTAGCACAATATTGGATCTGGTAACAGTAAAAGTTGGAATAACAGATATGAGTTATCACATGAAGATGAAAGTTTTGAAGAAGAGTATGACAATAAGACTCAAGAAGAAATATTTCACTACACTGAACAAGTGTAGAGAGGCATCATTAAAATAGATCGTGTGGAAAAGAGACTTCTTGATAGTCTCAAGAATTCTTTGAGTTCGAATCAACCTACTTATGTATTGATAGAGGAGTCAAAAGAAATATCAGAGCAACATACTGAAAGGTTGCAAGAAGTGGAAGATGTACAGAGGCCTTATATTTTTTATTTGGTAATTGTCTTATGATTGCAGATTTTTTTGCAGAAACTAGAACATATTTGGCATAGGTGGACAACCAAATGAAAGAAGAAGAGAAAGAACATCTACTGAAACATGTTAAGGAAGATTTAACAGAGGAAGAAGGACCATTTGATGATTGGTCAATAGAAAATGAAGAAATGGGAGATTCTATAAAATTTCCAAATTTTACTCCAAGTAAAATCATTGAGTTATATAGAGAGTTAGACCTTCAATGGAGAAAGCTAGAACAACGGAGGATAAATATCCAAGATAAATCACTGAAGAAGGAAGACAAATAAATTCTCATCAATGAAAATCAGGAAGAATAAGTTATCAGTTGCAATGAACAGAAGTAGAAAATGGTCTTCGAAGACAATGTGACAACAGTTGAAAAGGTGCATGACAATAGTGAACAAGAGGGTTAGGATGTAAGGGTGGCAGTTCATTTCATGTCGTGGTGACTAATCATATTCTCTATTCTTTATTTACATCAATTTCAGTTATACACCCAGTCCTAATGATTAGGTGTCAACATTCCCCCCTCCCCCCTTAATCTGAAGGGAAGTTGGTGAGTCCAAGCATCGTTCTGAATCTTTCAAGCTTTTCTCTTCCAAGCGCTTTAGTGAAGATGTCTGTAATTTGCTCATTAGCGGAAAAATGAAGGAGATGGATTGTCTTGGCCTCAACATGATGTTGAATTAGATGATATTTAGTATTGATGTGCTTCGTTCGATCATGGAACTCTGGGTTCTTAGCCAATTTTATTGCCGAGGTATTGTCAATCATGAGTGGAGTTGATTGTACTTGTTTTACCTAGAAATCTTCAAGAATTTACCTAAGCCACATAATTTCTTTTGTTGCCTCAGCTGTTGCCACATATTTTGCTTCTGTTGTGGAATCTGCTACAACTAATTGTGCGTGATCTCCAGAAGACAGCTCCTGATCCAAGACTCATAGCATATCCTGAAGTAGATACCCTAGTTTCTTTGTCTCCATTGAAGTTTGAATCAAAGTATCCAATCAAGCTGAAGGCATCCATCAATGTATACTTGATTCCAAAGTCTTGAGTTCCCTTCAAGTACCTTCGAACTCTTTTTGTAGTAGACCAATGTCCCTGACAAGGCTTTTGCATAAACCTAGAGAGGATTCCAATAGCAAATGAAATGTTTGGTCTTGTAGTAGTTAGGTAGTTGAGACTTCCTACAAGCTGTCTATACTTTGTTGCATCCTCAAATTATTTTCCTTCAATGGATGTGAGATTGAGATTTTGTTCCATTCTAGTAAGAGGATTGCATTCTATCATGCCAATCCTATTTAACAGATCTCCAATGTACTTCTTTTGAGAAATAAATATGGACTTCAGATGTTGAGTTACTTCAATAACAAGATAAATCAGTCATTTCAAAACCTTTCCTCAATTCCTTCTTTATGGATGAAATATAGCTTTCATTATTCCCTGTCATCAAAAGATCATCTACATATACCATAAGATATACAACTATTTTGCCAACTTTCTTGACAAATGAAGTTGCATCATCAAGATCATAATGTTTGAAATTGAGTTTGAGAAGATGTTGAGTTAGTTTTTCATACCAAGCTTGCAGTGCTTGTTTGAGGCCACACAAGGATTTCACAAGTTTGCATACTTTATGTGATGTCCTTTCACAAAAAATCCTTCAGGCTGGGACATAAAAATATTCTCTTTTAGATCTCCATTCAAGAAAGTATTTTTTACAACCATTTGATGGAATTTTCAACGATTTTGAGCTGCTAGGAAAAGAGTGTCCGGATGGTAGCCCATTTTGCTGTGGGGGAAAAAGTCTCCTCATAATCGACCCCTTCCTTTTTTGCAAAACCTTTTGCCACAAGCCTTGCTTTGTGCTTGTCAACTGAGCCATCAACTTTATACTTGTCCTTGTAGACCCATTTGCATCCAATTGGTTTGGTTCCTAATGGAGGATCAACTAGCTTCCAAGTGCCATTCTTTAACAAGGCATCATACTCCTTGCATTGCTTCTTTCCATTCATCATCAGAAGCAGCTTCTTTGAAGGAAGTTGGTTCGAAATTTGTAGAAAAATTCAATTCACAATCATAAGAAACATCCATATCAACATGCAAATCAGAGTCATCTACATCACCTTCATTTTGCCGGTTTGAATTTATAGATCCTGTCTTTCCAACCTCATAAGGATGAACACTTTCAAGTGTCTTTGTCAGCCACTTTAGGGGACCTTTCTTAGATGTTCGGCTGCTCCATTGATTGAGTTGGGACTGAATCAAGATTGAGTCTCCCAATTCTATCAATCACATCACTTAAAGCATCATCTGTTGTTGGAGTTTCTTGCGGGGGAGAGAGCGCTTCAGAATAAGATTCCACACGTTAATCTAGTATAGGAATCCCCCCTTCAAGATGTGGAATCTGATTATCAAATTCTTGAAATGAATTTGCATCTGCAAATTTATCTAATCGATCAAGTTGTCACTCAACAACATTATTAGTTTTGGATGTTTCAAGGAAGATTACATCTCTAGATACAAAAAAATTTTTATTGAGTTCATCATAGAGAAATTATGCTTGGAGCTGTTTGAATACCCCACGAAGATAAACTTATGATTTCTTGCACCAAGTTTGTTTCTATGTACCTTTGGTATTGAGGCATAAAAACTGGATCCAAAGACCCTGAGATGCTTTATCGAAGGAATGTGGCCATACCAAATTTCATAGGGTGTCTTGTTTCTGATAGCATTAGATGGACATCTATTCTTTATATATACAGAAGATAGAACTGCATTGGTGATGAGCCCCAGGAATGGGTAACTATATGGGCTCATTCTTCCTATTATTTTCATTTAATCCACCACTCTCAATAGTTTTGTGCATGTTTTTGATATATTTATGTTAATAGAGTGAATGGGGGTGGTCACTTTTCCATGTAGTCTAATGAGTGTTTATTGCAAATGTTTTGGACAATTTTGGACAAGGACTAGGAATTTATGAGAAAAATGACAACCAAACTCGAGGAAACAGGGATGAGGAATTATAGGAGGGGTGTCTCCTTCATTAATGACCCCTTCGTTGAATTCTTCATCAACAACTCAGAGTACAAAGGCCCACATTGATGATTCCAAGGGGCAACCATGCAAGTCAAGTAGGGTTGTTGTTATCTTTAGTTCTAGGCAATCGAGTTCCTTATGTTTAGGAGGACTGTTGGGAGTCCCCACTTGTATAAATAACAAGGCTTCAAGGCTCAGTAGGTTAGCCATTTCATAGTATATTTTCGCACTTTTGGGAAGCTTTGTACTTAGCTCATTTTCGAGCTACTTTTGAAGACTGCTTTATGATGTAACTGCTATTTTTTGGTAAATGAAGATGAGCCAAGTTTTGAACCAGCACTAATCATTTCTAGAGGGTTGAAGCTCTTGGTTTAGGGCCCAACCCAAGCTTCCTAGCACCTCCTTTGCGTAATTATATGCTTTTGCTTGAATTCATGACATAATTTATGTTGTTTAGGTTAATCTTGCTTTGTTAAATTAGGTTGCTTGTAATGGTTAGAATAGTTATTTTTGCTTCAAGTTGCTTAAGTAGTTTGTTGCAGTAACAGAAAAAGATCCAAAAAGGCCACCAACAGGTCTTGATCTCCTTTCTCCCTCGTCGGGACCATGATTTGAGGTCAAGGCACTACTACTGCCACCAAAAGCACAATTTTTTCTTTTCCAATGCAACTGATAATGTGATATTTCGAGTTCGAAAAGTTGATCTTAGTTTTGATTCACATACTTAGATTAGTTCCTATTCATTTACCATGGTTTTTTCACATAATATTCAGCTCATAAAGTATTGTTGAACAATTTTCTAGTTTTAGGTCAGAAATTAGGTTAAGATAGACAAAACTCTATTTTTCGGTTCTTGCTTTGGTCAGTTTTGAGAAGTAAGTGTGCAGCTCTCTTGTAGAACATTCCAGCTCATCATTCCTCCATAAAATATCCATTACTAGCTCACCTCTCATAGATCCCCTAGCTCATTCGCCACATTTCACCAATCTGCCCTAATTTCTGCATTGTTTTTTCATAAAGCTCTTTTCTCAGCATTCAAACAAATCCAACCATCTCATTCATCGCTGACCTTCCTTAACAAGTTATAGACCCCTCAAAACCTTCATCAAATCTTCATTTCACCTTTCCCATCATTTTTCCACCTTCAAACTTCCAAAAACCACTTTTGCCTCCTCTTGTAAATCCTCTTGTAGAATCTCCTGTAGATCCCCTGCAGCCTCGTGTAGAATTTCCTGCGAGTGATTTTTCAAAGTCTAATCACAATGGAAGTCTCCAAAAGGGTACTAGGAACGTCTTAGTAACTCTCCACACCTTTTCCACCATCTACAAAAGCCAACTCCATCTTCCTTTGCCACCAAACCTCTCCATAGTCACAATGAGTCAAATCACAAGCATAATAATTCCACATAAAAATACTCAAAAGTACAAAAAGATGATTTCTTCTCATTTATCTTCAAAAGTAGCTTGAATAAATGCAATTTATCTTTTCAACAGTCAATGGAACCCATTTCAGTAATTTCCATCTCTTTTTGCAAAAGGAGGGTTAGTGGGTAAATTAGGGTTTGCTAAGGTTTGCTAGGGTTTGCGTTTCATTTCAGTTTTCCTTCTCTTTCTGCAAGTAGAATAGGCCTTGTAGAGTTATCTTTCTTCCATCATAGTAAAAGCTTCTTTTGAGAACTCATAGAAGTTGGCTTAATCTCCCAACGAACTTGCACCAGCTGATCAAGTGACAGCCTACAGTAAAAGCTAGTGCTTGTGCATATAGCGTCGTCGCTTCCAAGTTTGTTACGAACTATCGAGTTGATAAAAGTAAAGAAGGAAGCCCGAGGAGTTGCAACATTATTGCTTCAATAATAGAGCTCGCTACTCTTTTTAGTGCCGTTGCCACCGAAGCGTGAGAATATTTTGTGATTACTCCTTTTCTTCTATTTTATACTGGAACATTCTGCTAGGTAGTTTATTTCAGGAAAAGTAGAGTAGTTGTTTCATTTCCAATCTGCAATTTCAATTCTGCAAAAGTAGATTAGAAATTTCCTACTTTCATTTCAATTCTGCAGTTTCATTTTAGCAAGCGTAGATTAGACATTTCCTGCGCTCATTTCAATTCTGCAATTTCATTTCAGCAAGCGTAGATTAGGAAATTCTTGCTTTCATTTCATTTCTACAATTTTCATTTCAGCAAGGTTTATTTCAGTTAGTTGCAAATTTTTGTTCAATCCATTTCAGCTTTGCAGGTACAAGCATAAAAAGACAAAAATCACCCAAAAAAGAGATTTCCTTTCATGCCTCATAGGAACATAGACAATTCAGAGAAATTCCTACCCAACCCCCACCACATCACTAAGTCGCCCTTCTCTCGTCTTTGGTGGCAGTGATCCAGAAGAACCTATTGGTGAACCTACAGAGTTCTACGAAGATCCTATAACAGAAGAGGAGTAAGAAACCATTCCTCCTCAGACCATGGCTGAAAAGAAGAACATTAGAGGAAAATGGGGAAAGAATAGAAGGTGTCTTTCCTATCCGAGAGACCAATGGGGACACAAAAATGAAAAACATATGTTGGGTTGTGTTATATTCTTTCCATGTAGTTAACAGGGGGTTTGAAGGGCACCCATAACCCCACTTTATGGGGTCTGGGGTAGTGTCCACAAAAATTTTGGTTTTGGACCCTATGTCAGTTTGGGCGGACCCACTTATGGTTTTGTGCATGATTTTTGGAAATGTCTTTTGGACACGATGGTTTTCTGCCCATGGTATTGGATGTGACAGTTTTCGATCCGTGGTATGGATGCTTCGGCATGTATAAATATGTATTGTAACATTGAAAGGAACATAATGAAAAATCAAGTTGGTAGTCCCAGTTTTGGGATCCAGGGGAAAATCTTTGTGTATATGTGTTTCATGTGTTATGCTCTCGCATTGTTTGTTTTTTGTGTTTTAGAATTCATATGCAGGTAATTTCTATACTGGGTTAAAACCTACATTTGGTATCAGACTAGTTTTGGGTTCAAGGGGATGCCTTTGTTACAGAGGGGTTTTGCTCGGGCCTGTGGTAAACCCTGTTCAGTGGGAGATCTATGAGATCAATTATGTTCTTGAAATAAGATGGCGAGCAGTGGAAAGATAGAGATTGAGAAATTTAATGGTCAATGTTTTGAGTTGTGGAAACTCAAGATGGTGGATCTATTGGTGGATAAAGATCAGTGGATCACGGTAGATCTGGGTACTAAACCAACAGGAGCGTTCGATGAAGAATGGAAGATGTTTGATCAGAAGGCAAAGAGCACAATACGATTGTGTGTCTTAGATTCAGTATTGCTAAACGTATCAGGGGAATCTATGACAAAAGCTTTCTCAGACAAGTTATGGACTTTGTACCAATCTAAGTCTCTGGTGAATAAATGGTTCCTATGGAAAAAGTTGTATAACTTGAGGATGACAGATGGAGACTCGGTGACAGAACATCTAAACACATTTAATACTGTGGTAAGTTAGTTATTATCTGTTGATATTAAAATTTTAGATGAAGATAAGTGCATCAGTTTGTTGTGTTCTCTACCAGATTCGTGGGATAGTTTGGTTATTGCAATAGGTAGTAATACAATTGCCTTGAAGTCTGATGAAATAGTCTCATCCTTGCTGATGAAGGAAATGAGACAGAAAAATACATAGAGCCAAAATGGTGATGCCTTGTCTATACGAGGATGGTCATAGAACAAAAACAAAAATAAGTCATCGAGTGGGAGATCTAAATCTCCAGGAAAACCTATAAAGGTGGTGTGTTGGAAATGCAGAAAGGAAGGGCACTTCAAAAGGGACTTTAAATCTAAAGCTCCTGATAAAGGAAAGGGATATGATGATGCTCCTTCTGCAGAGGCAAAAACCACCTCAGATGAAGGTGGGGATGTTTACATGGCCTCTTCAAGTACACTTGTAGATCATGAGGCATGGTTGATTGACTCAGGTGCATCCTTTCACTTCACTCCCCATAGAAAATGGTTCTGAGTATGAGAAATATGATGGTGGTCATGTCTTCTTGGGGGATGACAGGAAGTCTAGAATCATTGGTCGCGGAAAAGTAGAGTTCAAGTTGCAAGGTTGAAGGGTTAGAACATTTATGGATGTTCTGCATATTCCTACATTAGACAGAAATCTAATTTCTGTAAGCAAGCTCGATGATGCGGGTGTAAAAAAAGTGTTCGATAAGGATACCTGCAAAATGGTTCGAGGAGAACTGGTATTGATGTGAGCAGTTTGGATTGGAAATTTGTAGAAGATGTAAGGTATCACTGTTATTGATGGGTGCAACAGTTCTATGGTTCTTGAAAGTGGACCAAAAAATCTAATAGTATCTGGAGAAAAGACCATTTTGTGGCATCAAAGGCTTGGGAAAGGTATCATAGAAGGTATGAGTAATAACTCTCTGGATTATGATTTTTCTGAAAATTGTGCATATGGGAGGCAGAATTGGGTGAGTTTCCCCTCTTATAGTAAGAGGGCGAAACATATATTAGAACTTGTGCACAGTGATATGTTTGGACCTGTGAAGATTCCATCACTGGGTAAGTCTGTGTACTTTGTATCATTTATAGATGACTTCTCACGGAATACATGGATATAATTCCTTAAGAAGAAATCTGAAATCTTTGATATGTTTAAAGAATTTAAGGCTCTGGTGGAAAACTAGATAGAGAAGAAGATAAAGGTGATGAGGACAGATAACGATGGAGAGTTTTACAGTAAGGAATTTGAAGAATTTTGTAAGAAGTGTGGTATAGCATGGTAGAAGACTACTCCATATACACCTCAGAAAAATGGAGTTGCCGAAAGAATGAATAAGGCGTTGATGTAAAGGTCAATAAGCATGCTTAGTGGTGTCGGGTTAGGACAAGAATTCTGGGTAGAGGCGGTGGATACTGCATGTTACCTAGTCAAAAGGTCACCTTTATCAGCATCGAATGATAAGACTCCGCAAGAGGTATGGATGGGTAAGAAACCCTCTCTTTCACATCTAAGGGTATTTGGATGTGATGCATATGTACATGCTCCAAAGGAGAAACAAACCAAGTTGGATTGTAAATCTGAAAAGTGCATCTTTAATGGGTATAAGGATGGTTTAAAGGGTTATAAGCTTTGGAACCCAGTCACACAAAAGGTTGTGTACAACAAAGATGTGGTGTTCAGAGAGGTGAAAGATGTTATTAAATATGAAGTCCAACGAAAGGAACCTGAGAAGATAGAGTTTGGGCTTAAGGAGGAAGAATCAGACTCTACAGTAGAGGAGGAATTAGAGGACCAAGAGCCACAAACTCTAGCTGTGAGAAGATCAGTTCAAGAAAGAAGGTAGCCTGAAAGGTATAATCCATTTACTTTCTGTTCAAATTTTTCTTTATCCATTCCTAATGATGATCCCAGAACTGTGAAGGAAGCAATAGATTCAGAGGATGGAAAACTCTGGAAAGAGGCCATGGTTGATGAAATGTCATCTTTGCACAAAAATGAGGCTTGGGATCTGGTGGAGTTGCCGACTAGAAGGAAACCCACTGGCAGCAAATGGGTGTTCAAAAAGAAGACAAATGTGGAAGGAAAAGTGGAGAAATACAAAGCTCGGTTGGTAGCAAAAGGTTATTCCTAGGTGTTGGGAATTGATTTTGGTGATATTCTTTCTCCTGTTGCCAAGGTAACTTCTATTAGATTACTTTTATTTGTTGCTACTTCTTTTGATTTTGAGGTAGAACAAATGGATGTGAAGACAACATTTCTTCACGGAGATTTCGAAGAGGAAATCTACATGAAGCAACCTAAAGGCTTTGCAGCGAAGGGTAAGAAAGAACTAGTATGCAAGTTAAAAAAGTCTCTGTTTGGGTTAAAACAGTCACCAAGGATGTGGTATCAGAAATTTGATACATTTATAGGAGGACTTGGCCTCACCAGAAGAAAATCATATCACTATATGTATTTTAAATTAATTGGTGGTCGTGTTATTTATCTGGTCTTATGTGTGGATGATATGTTGCTCGTTGGAAATGACAAAGAAATTATCTAGGATTTGAAGACCCAATTTTCCTCCAAATTCAACATGATAGATCTTGGTGGTGCAAAGTATATTTTTGGCATGGAAATTAAAAGAGATCAGGCAAAGAGGAAGCTTTGGTTAAACCAAAGGAAGTATGTTGAGACAATACTGCAGAGGTTTACTATGCAGGATAGTAAACTGGTGAAGGTTCCTATTCCTATAGGTGTGAGGTTATCTGCTAAACAATGTCCCAAGACACAAGAAGAGGAAGAGGACATGTCCCATGCTCCATATGCAAGTGCAGTCGGTAGCCTGATGTATGCAATGGTCTGTACTAGACCAGACATTGCACATGAAGGCGGAGTATTGAGCAGGTTTATGTCAAAACCAAGAAAGGACCATTGGACAATAGTGAAGCGGGTTTTTAGGTATTTGTGTGGCACTAGTGATAATGGTTTGTGCTACCAAGGAAGACTAGGATTGGATAGAGTGTTGGATATTTGTGGCTTGGTTGATGCATACTAGGCTGGAGATCTGCATTAGAGAAGATCTAAAAGTGGGTATGTGTTTAAACTACTTATAGGCGTAATCAGTTGGATGAGTAAGAAACAATATGTAGTGGCACTATCAACTACAGAGGAAGAATACATGGCAGCCAATCATGCAAGCAAGGAAGCAGTTTGGTTGTAGAAATTGTGTTCAAGTATGCGGTTAGTACAGGGAGCTCTAAGGATAGACTGTGATAGCCAAAGTGTAATTTTCTTAGCAAAGAACCCCGCATATCATTCAAAGATAAAGCAAATTGACGTTTAGTATCACTTTGTGATGGATATGATAGAAGAAAAAAAGATGTTGCTGGAAAAGGCGGAAACTTTGAAGAAAAATGCAGATGCATTGACAAAATCTACGAGCTCTGATAAGTTCTCTTGGTGTAGAGAGACAATGGGAATTTCAGGTATGGAAAAATGATTAAGCTCTTTTGTGCCCCCATATGGAAAGAAAACAACAAGTGGGAGAATGTTGGTTTGTGTTATATTATTTCCATGTAGTTAACAAGGGGTTTGAAGGGCACCCGTAACCCCACTTTATCGGGTCCAGGGCAGTGCCCTAGAAAATTTTGGTTTTGGACCCTATGTTAGGTTGGGCGAACTCACCTATGGTTTTGTGCAGGATTTTCACACATCTTTTTCTGACGCGATGGTTTTCAGTCCATGGTATTGGATGCTTCGGCATGTATAAATATGTATTGTAACATTCAAAGGAACATAATGAAAAATCAATCTAGTAGTCTCAGTTTTGGGATCCAGGGGAAAATCTCTGTGTATATGTGTTTTATGTGTTTTTCTCTTGCATTGTCTATTTTTTGTGTTTTAGAATTCATATGTAGGTAATTTATGTATGGGGTTAAAACCTACAACATAAGCCCTTTGGCCTTACCCCACTTCCATGGATTGACTACCAAAGATCCTAATACCTTCTTGTTTGAATTTGTTGTTCTCTGTCAAACCTATGACTATGCAGAAGATGAGTAGAAGTTGGAACTGTTTCTTTCCACCTTCAAGGATGCAGCCTTACGCTGTTACATGGGGTTACCTGGAAATAGTATCACAACTTGGGCTCAGATGCAGCAAGCCTTTAACAACAAATACCAGGACTACTATAGGTCAAAGGATACCAAGGAATAAATCTTCCGAATGACCATGGGAAGTGACGAATCTTTAGAACACTATGAGGAAAGGTTTGAACTCAATTATAAAAGGGCCAGGTGCACACTTTACGTCAAATCTCTAAAGTTGGCTATGCTCAGAGGAGTCCCTGAAGACCTTCTAGATACCCACCATTTCCTAGTTGGGGGAGACATCTACTAACTACCCTATGATGACATAAAGACTGTGTTTAGAAACTATTCCAAGTCAGCTAGAAAGAGAGGTAGGGGAAGTCAACCTTTAGCCAGTACATCCTCATCGAGTTCATCCCTTAGAAACAAACTTGAGATTCGGCTAGAAGATTGCAAGAGCAAGGTGAGGCAGCCTCTTGCCATAGAAATGGATACCTTGCATTTGAAAAGGAAACAAGAGGAAGCCAAGAAGTCTTTGGCCATATTTTATCCAAGGTGCACTAGAAATCATCTTAGGAACGAATGTCCATTGCACTCTATAAAAGTGTGTTTAGTCTGTGAAGAAGACCATCCTATGAATCAGTGTCCTTCCTTGCCTAGAATCAAAGTTGTGTATCAAGGGGCTGAAGGAGTCACTGAACCACTCTATTTCATAAACCAAAGGAGGCCACATGGACCCAGACGTTACCAGAAGGGAATGCAAAGGACATCCCGAAACTATTACAACCCCAACCAATCCACTTACATGCCTTCTTGGGGTCCCCTTGCTCATCCTTCCTAGTCAACACCCTCTCCTTGGTCGTATCCTCCTCAATACCAGGCTCCTTTGGTTTCTCATTCATTTCACTCTTATGGTCAACCACAACGTCAGTGGAATGCACCTCATCAGGGGTGGAGGCCATAGTACAACTACCCTCCCACTCTTTTACCTCCACCACCTACTCAACCACAACCATTACCTCTTGCTCGACCAAGACAACCCCAAATACTTTCTCAATTGAACACAAACCCCAACAAAAAATAGGCACAACAGGTATATAGTGGAGAAATATCATGTCTGACCTATGCTATGGAGATTCAGCAGATTAACCTATGATTTGGGAAGGTTCTCCCAGATAGCCAACCTCCTCCTAAGGAGGATGAGAAAGAAAAATAGGAAAGTGAACCAAAAGTCACTCCACCCTTTCCTGAGAGACTATCTGGAACCACACAACCGACCCCAGAAGAAACTGAACTTCTGGGAGAATTGAAACATTTATGTGTAAAGATATCACTTCTCCAAGCCATAAAGGATGTGCCTATATACAACAAGATGATCAAGGAGAAGTGCTTCAGGCACCCAGGAAGATGCAAGAGAGATGCCCCAACTATCAATGTCATAGGACAACTGTCAGACCTGATGTTGGGGCAGGTAATCTGTTCAAAATATCTACACTCTAGGATTCCTATAGTTTATGTCCACATCAGTGGCACCATAATCCCCCATACCTTGATTGATCTAGGGGCTACCATTAATGTGATGACCAGACACACTATGCTCAAACTCAACCTTTAGGGTTCCCTGAGAAAGACCTCAACAGTACTGCAGTTAGCAGACCGCTCCACCGTGACCCCTGAGGGGATTGTGGAAGACATAATGGTCTCTATTGACTCCTGGGAGTATCCTGTTTATTTCCTGGTTCTCCAGTCAAAGGAAAAGATCATTAGGTATCCTCTCATCCTAGAAAGACATTGGTTGGCTATTGTAGATGCCTACATCAGTTGTCGATCTGGGAACATGACAATCAAGAACAAGCATATGTCCAAACATCTAGTCCTATATCCTCCTACCCAACCTCTATTAGAACATGATCTACCCCTCTGTTTGGAGGAGGAAGATGAGGATGAAGTCTATTCCGCACCATTTTGTATAGTAGAGGATACCATGGGCCCACAAACCAAGGATGACCTTATTGAAAACTTGATTTAGAATCCACCCCCAGTGTGTTGCCATTAGAAGAGTTGGTGGAAGGAACCCCGACCAATCATGTAGTTTATTTCTGTGTGGCTGATCTGACCTCTCTCTGAGTTAAGAATGTGGAATTTGGCCTAGAAAGAACCTTGAAGATCAACCCATCCCTATCCACCTCTCACGAGAAAGAACTTGTGTAGCTTATTGAACAATCACTTGGATGCTTTTGCTTGGAGCTATAAGGAGATGAAGGGAGTCCACCCTTCAGTCTGTACTCATCACATTTACATTAAAGAAGATTGTAAATGAGTGAGGCGGCCTCAAAGGAGGATAAATCAAGCCCTTAAGGAAATTGTCAAAGAAGAACTGCAAAAGTTTCTGGATGCAGGGTTCATCTACCCCATCTCTGACAGTGAATGGGTTTCTCCTTTGGTGCTAGTGCCAAAGAAAAATGGGAAGTTGAGAATCTGTGTAGATTATCGGGTACTAAACAAGGCTACCAAGAAGGACCATTTCCCTTTGCCTTTCATAAATCAAGTGTTAGATGGCCTGGCAGGGAAGAAGTTCTTGTCCTTACTAGATGGTTTTAGTCGGTACAACCAGATCCGAATCAGCCAGAAGACCAAGATAAGATGACTTTCACTTGTTCTTAGGGTACTTTTGCCTACTGGGTCCTTCCTTTTGTGTTGTGCAATGCTCTTGTCACTTTTTAGAGAGTGGTACTGAGCATATTTTCTGAACTGGTGCATGATTCAATGGAAATCTATATGGATGACTTTACCCCTTATGGTTCTAACTTCCAGGAAGCTCTGACTAACTTGGGAAACGTTTTAGCCAAATGCATCGAAATGAACCCATCCCTCAGCCTTGAAAAATGTGAATTCTTAATCATTGAAGGGACCTTGCTAGGTCATACAATTTCTCAGCAAGGGTTACAGGTGGATCCCAACAAGATTACTATCATCCAAAGGGTCCCACCTCTTCAAAAGGTAAGTGATGTTCTGAGTTTCCTAGGCCTAGCATGGTATTATAAAAGATTCATTAAGGATTTTAGTAAGCTAGCCTCTCCATTGTTTGGCCTTTTGGGAAAAGATGTTGAGTTCATATGAACTCACAACTATCAAGAGGCTCTGGATACCTTGAAAGGTAAAATGATAACTGCCCCAATTTTGAGAGGTCCAAACTGGGCCCTACCTTTCCACAGTCACACAGATGCCTTGTATAAAGCGATAGGAGCAGCCTTAGGGAAAATTGAAGAGAAGCTACCTTATGCAACATATTTTGTCAGTAAAAACCTGTCAAAGGCAGAACTAAACTACACTGTAACCGAAAAGGAGCTCCTAGTTGTAGTCAAATCCCTAAATAAGTTAAGACACTATATCACTAGCTATCAAACATTTGGACACACTGATCATGTTGTAATTAGGTATTTGATGAATAAACCGGATGTAGTCTTGCATCATTAAATGGTTGCTTTTTTTGCAGCAATTTGATTTGACCATTGTTGATAAGCCATTAGGAAATGTGGTTGGTGATTTTATGTCTAGACTAGATCTACCTATAGGTGAAGAAGGAATGGTCGAAGATCAAATGCTAGATGAACACCTATTCTCTATTTCAGTACTCTCTCCATGGTTTGATGATATAGCAAATTATTTGGTTTCAACACAGTTTCTGCCACACTTGTCCTCAAAAGATAAGAGTAAGATTGTGAGGACGACTGCCCCATTCACCTAGATTGGAGGTAACCTTTATAAACTTGGCCAACATAAGATTTTGAGGCAATGTGTCAGGGAGGAGGATGTTTTTGATATCCTCATAGCCTGTCATGATGGGCTCTGTGGGGCCCATTTTGCAGCAAAGAGTACTGCCTTCAAAATTCTGTAAGCAGGCTACTATTGGCCCACTCTTCATCAATATGTCAGGAGATATATCAGCCAATGTGACCGATGTCAAAGGATGGGGAAACCTACTCCAAGGGATGAGATGCCCGTGCAACCTCAAGTGACTTCCAAGCCATTCGAGAAGTGTGACATGGACTTTGTGGGTCCTATCAACCCTCCTTCAAAACATAAATCTTACATCATTGTGTGTACTGATTATCTGAAAAAATAGGCAGAAACAAAGGTGATCAAGGCAACAACAGAAGAAAATGTAGCTGAGTTTTTGAGGGAAAATATCTTCTACAAGTTTGGTTGTCCAAGAGAGTTAGTCACAGATCGAGGGAGTCAGTTTACCTCCAATCTGGTCGAAGACCTACTCACACATCACAAAATTAAGCACATAACTTCCACCCCTTATCATACGCAAGAAAATGGGTAGGTGGAAGTCACTAAGAGAGATTTGGAAGGAATTTTGACTAAGGTAGTGAGTAGGAGCAGAAAATATTGGGCAGATTGATTGGTTGAGGCCACCTAGGCCTATAACACCACCTGGAAAACCACCACACGGTTCACACCCTATGAGCTGGTCTATGGGAAGAAGGCTCTTATATCAATAGAATTTGAATATAATACATTAAGGATTGCAGCTATGTTGGACCTAGATCTCAACCATGCACAAAAGGAAATATTGCTTTAGCTAAATGGATCGGATGAACTAATATTTCAGGCCCTTCTCCACTCAGAGGTAGTCCAACTTCAAAGAAAAATATGGCATGATAGACACCCCAAAGAAAAACAATTCTAGCAAGGAGATTGGGTGCTGCTGTATGATTCAAGATATAAAGATTTCAAGGGAAAACTGAGGACAAGATGGTTGGGACCATACATAGTAGAAAAATGCATTGACAATGGTTTAGTCCTAATCCGGATCATTGATGAAGAATCCATCTCCATGCTTTTCAATGGGCATAGGTTGAAGATCTACAGGAAGCCCCTTTCCAAGCAAGAATTCGTTGACAATCTGGGTAAAACAGTCTTGGTAGTGGAGCAGGTATCTACCTCCACTCCACCCACACCTTCAGCTGAAAAAAAAATAGAGAAAAAATAAAAAATATCCCTGGGTGAAAACCTCTTGGAGGTGCCTAGGGCAGGCAGTGAGGGTGAAAAGTTCCTGGAGGTTCCCTAGCTGTCTCATAAAAAGAAAAAAGAAAAAGGAAGAAAAGAAAAAAAACAGAGAAAACTAACTTCTTTTAAATGCATTTGCAGGTTGCAGGAGGATCACACAAGGAAAAAGGACATGACCAAGCTACATATACCCTTCATAGTCCATTCCTCCATTGCCATTATCTTTTCTTAGGCCTTGGTCTCAGTAGTCGTGAAGATTTCGCATCCAATAGGAAACTCTGTGCATTCTACAGGAGGCTCCTGTAGAAATCATAGAGAGCTCAAAATCAAGTTTAGAAAAGAATCTGAGGGCTAGAAATTTGTTCAGGAGGCCTGTGGACATCCTTGCTACCATCCATCCTCCTAATTCTCCATTCCATCCCTGCACACCCACGTTTCCACTTGCTTTTTCTTCCCTACACACAAAAAAACACAAAATTCCGTTGCCTTTTTTTTCCAAAAAAATATAATGAATAAAACAACAATATTCTTCATTTGTTCTTACCTGATGCCTTCCAGCTATTCTTCCTTTCGTTTAGAACCTTCTTAATTTGTCTCTTCAACCCCTGCTCAAGCATCAGCCTGAAATTTCAGAGGGAGAAGTAGCTACAGGAAATCCTGTAGGATTCCCGTAGCAGCTGATCCATTTAAAAAAGCAAGCTCCAGAAATAGGCTCAGTGCAACCAAGATGTATGCAACATGCAACAAGTAGCGGCTGATTGAAAAATCACTAACATAAGCCAAAGTTTGAGCATGTAGAGCACGAGCACCAGCAACAATCAGAAAATGAAGTGCCAAATTCGAGCATGCAGAGCACAATAGTGACTAACAGGTAAGGGGCTAAACCTATTCCTCGATTGCATGAATATTATTTAGGAACTGCATGGACTATTGGGATGGTCACGATTAAGCGGAATGAGTGGCTAGCTAACTAGCCACCCTCGTTTAGTTCAAAACACCCTCATGGAGTTCAAATGAGCCTCGTCCAATTCCAACCATAGTTCAGATACGAACTCAGCACGTGTGGCCCGTCTACTCGGGAAGAAAAAAAAACTTGGAACTGGTAGTGGTGGCGGTGTATAACGGGAATAATGGAGGTGATGGTGGTCAAGTGACATGAACTACCATAATGGCACTAGAGAAGGACCATCGGTCCATACGGGGATAACGTACCCATCTTGTCACCTTACCTCGTCACCACAGATCACACCATCAGCTTAAGTATAATATGGTCTAAGCCTCCACCACCTTTTGTTTTCATTTGCATCGATGAGTTCTTGACTGCAACACTCACCTACCACCTTCAAAATAGCGAACCAGTAGTTTTCTGCCAGTTTTTCAAAACCCTCCCGCCTATCAGGTTATACAAGCGCACTATTGCATTCTATAGGAGCAGGAACACCATCTATAGGAGCCTTTCTACAAGAAGGCTAGAAAGCAGCTCTGTAGAGGAAAAATTTAGAATTTTTGTCAAATTCGGGCTTGGAAACTCACTTTGCATGTGATATATATATACAAGGTGGTGGATTAGAAACAAAGCATTGGGTTGAAAAAGAAAAGGAAATAGAGCTTAAAAGTCTGCCTGTGTTTTCCTGAATTCCATATACTCTCTCCATTTTCTTCTCTGCAATAAAAAATCTATTTTTCTTTCCTTTCTCGTATTCTCCTAAAAAAAAGGGATGCAACCATAGAAACGAAGCCTGGGAAAAAAAAATTGCAAGTCCGTCTACTCTGTGAAAAAGAAACGTTGTGTTATATATTCTTTGTTCTGTCAAAGTATTGATTTCTTCCAAAATCCAATAAGTAAATTCAGGTTGAAAATAGTTTGAAGGGAAAAAAAATTGCAGATTGATGTTGTGAAAAAATAAGAACACGAGAAATTCCCTCTCTGGTTTCAGAAAGACAAACATCTGCCACCGCTTTGTTTCCGGTTTTGAAAATTGTTGCCTTCTTCCTCACCTGAGCATTTTCAGAAGTCACTAAACACCATGCCAAGAGGTTTTATGAGAAAGGATCCTTTGAACTCCAGCAAATTGCATGAGCATCCAAAAGTGGTGGCCCTCTTCACCAGGGCAAACTGTATGGCTTTCTTTGAGAGAATTCATGGATATGATGAGGAGGTGATAGAGGAATTTTTAATGTCCTTAAGGCCACATTCAAAAACCCATGCTACAGTTAGTTTCAGGGGTTTAAACCTAGACCTTACACCAGATTTATCAGCAAAATCACAGGTCTTCCACTTGGGCTCCCCTGGATCAAAGAAGAAAAACCATTAGGACAGGTTGCTAAAAAGACATTTTTTCAGCCTGATGAACATGCTGTAGAGGATAAGAATGGGGTTAGAATGACACGCTTACCTCATCCATGGAGTGATGTCAACTACCAGATCATGGAATATATCTCTTTTGAAGGAAGATTCAATATAGTTTATGGTTATCACTTGAGGTTATTGCATGAATTGAGATATGGGATGGACCTACCTGCAGCTAGAAAACTCAGTCTCCCATATTTCCTCTTCTAATCTCTGATAGAATGTGGCACCAAGTTGAATGCTGGGGTTCCAGAACAACTGGCCCACCATGGGCTCATCAAATTGTTGGTAGAGGATGCCCTTCACACCTACACCATCCCCATAGCTTGGGAAATTTTTATGAACATGTCTAGAGAAGATGACATCAAAACTGTTACTGATGACCTTAGCCCATTTGGCAGTGAAGAGGAGGAGAAGAAAGAGTAACTTGAGAAGGAAGTTCATAAGCAGGCACAAAATAGTCAAATAGAAGAAGAAAAAGCGGAGAAACAAAAAGAAGAGGAGAAACGAGACAAAACCACAGTTGAACCTAAGGCAAAAAACAAAACAACATCAAAAGCAGAGAAGAGGAAGAGAATAAAAGTTGAGAAAAAGAAGCCCAAGAAAGCTTAGAAAATCACTGCCACAGGAAAGGCAGAGACCTAGTAGGAAAAGGAGAAAACACCACCATAGACAGTAGAGACAAAAACAGAAACAATAGACATAGGAAAAACTGTAGAAGGTGAAGAAGAAAAACAGCAGGAGGAAATACCCCCTAGAACACTGGCAAGGGAAGCAGTAGTTGTTCTTGCTAAATTAAGCACTCCAGCTAAGCAAAAGGGAAAAGGAGAAAGATAGACATTAATGTACTTCAAAGCTAGGAGCAGCACTAGGATTAAGGTGGGCAAGCCCCATCGACCATCAAAAGAACCCATTATCATTGAGGATGCACCTACTATAACAAGGGAGGAATCTCCCTCCAAAATCTCCATCACCTATGAGAGAGGGAGTCAAAATACCTCCACCTCGAAGGAAAGGATCAAATTGATGGACTCCAAAGAAGTCCTATAGGAGGCATAAACTTCTCTACATGAGACACTGGCTAAGCTTAAATAAACTAAAAAATTGGAAAAGAAGGCAAGAAAATAGTCACAAGAGAAAGGTAAGAAAAAAGAAATACCTAAGCCAAGCCCCTAGCCTAATTTAGGCTCCTATTACAATTTTCTAGAAGGTGGGAAGATCATCCCACAAAAATTTACTGTGCCTCTTTTCTTTGAACTAGAGAAGGAGAGAGTTAGGACCCACACCTGGATGCAGATTGCAAAATCTAAAGGGGTTAAAGATATAGGGCACATGGAAAACAAGTTAAGGGAGATGAGAAGAGAGTTTGGCATGGTAAGGCACACAGAGAGCATTAGAAGATACTGACTACGAGAAGAAAATGAATTGTTGAAAAAGCAGTTACAGGAATAGGAACCTCAAGGGGGAGACAAGCTTCCAACCTTGGAAGGGTGGCAACAACAATAGGGACCCTGGGTAGATAGTGAAGTAGCAGAGAAACAACAACAACAACAAGAACCACATAAAAATAGTGAAATGCTTATGAAAAAATAACAAGAAAGAGAATCTCAGGCAGCAACTAAAATGCTGATTTTGAAAAAGCAATTGCATGAAAAGGAAGCTCAGCTAGCCTGCATGGCCAGCTAGGCAATGGAGGCCTTGTAGTGCAGACAGCCAGCTAGATCCCCGCACTGCATCTCAAAGACTAGTGGCTCCAATTCCAGATTAAAACATTGGTCCATAGGGGCACAATCCCGTTTCAAGATTATGGTCTGTTTATGGATTTATGTGATCATAGTTTAGCCAAAGATAAAGCCAAGCTAGCAGGATTTTACCTACTCAATATGGCACTTCCTCACATGAACTTATGGGATCCAAATGCTGCATTGGGAGACCTACAGCTCATGGCTATGGCTTCCTGGATGAGCCATGAGGAAAAGAGAGCAGTAAATATTCGAAAGATAATGGAAAAAGAGCTAAGTGATCCCTTGATGATAAGGGTAGAACCAACAAAAACATTGGCTCTCATCTATGCCCATGAATACCTTGCAGCCAATCCCCAAGTTCTCCTTGATTATGTTGACAGGCAAGCACAAACTATTACTCATTTTGAAGATATGGAGAGATTGTTTGGTAATGACAGCCTTCATGCATGTAGGAGAAGGTGGAACACATTGCCACATAGCTTAAGGATCATGGAGTATCACTCCCCAAACATAATGAGGGAGGCCATAAGGAGAGTACCCCTATACAAAAGCTCAATGCTAAACTTGAAAGCCAACTGGATTGGTCTTAAGTATAGTCCTCCACTATGTTAGGACTGTTGGAAGGAGTTAATGAGGAGGATGAACAAAAACAATGGGAGGAAGTGGATAGAAAAGAAAGTTTCCATGACAGAGAGGAAGACATCACATCATAGGCCTGGGATGTCAGGGAAGCAGTTAAAGCTATTAAAGATGAAGAAATGGATTAGTTGCTCAGAGGATGAGAAACCCATTCAGCAGGGGGTGATGATCAGCCCTAGAAATGGGTAACTATATGCGCTCATTCTCCCTATTATTTGCATTTAATCCACCATTATCGATAGTTTTGTGCATGTTTTTGAATATATTTTATGTCAATAGAGTTAATGGGGGTGGTCACTCTGCCATGTAGTCTAATGAGTGTTTATTGCAGATTTTTTGGACAATTTTGGACAAGGACCGGGAATTTATGAGGAAAATGACAACCAAACTCAAGGAAAGAGTAATGAATAATTATAGGAGGGGTGTCTCCTTCATTAATGACACCTTTCTTGAATTATTCATCAACAACTCAGAGTACAAAGGCCCACATTGATGATTCCAAGGGGCATACGAGCAAGTCAAGTAGGGTTGTTGTTACCTTCAATTCTAGGTAGTCGAGTTCCTTAATTTTAAGAGAACTGTTGGGAATCCCCACTTGTATAAATAATAAGGCTTCAAACCTTAGTAGGTTATCCATTTCATAGTATATTTTCACACTTTTGGGTAGCTTTGTACTCGACTCATTTTCGAGCTCTTTTTGAAGACACTTTTGTGATGTAACTACTATTTTTTAATAAATGAAGATGAACCAAGCTTTGGACCAGCATTTATTTTTTCTAGAGGGCTGAGGCTCTTGGGCTAGGGCCCAACCCAAGCTGTCGAGAAACTGCTTTGTGTATTTATATGCTTTTTCTTGCATTCATGAGATAATTTCTGTTGTTTAGGTTAATATTGCTTTGTTACATTAGGTCATTTTTTATGGTTAGAATAGTTGCTTTTGCTTCAAGTTTCTTAAGTAATTTGCTGCAGTAATAGAAAAAGATCCAAAAACGCTACCAGTAGGTCATGATCTCCTTTCTCCCTCCTCAGGACCATGATTTGAGGTCAAGGCACTACTGCTGCCAAGAAAAACATAGTTTTTTCTCTTCAAATGCAGCTGCTAGTGTGATATTTCGAGTTGGAAAAGTTGATATTAGTTTGGATCACATGCGTGGATGAGTTCCTATTCAATTTCCATGGTTTTCTCACATAATTTTCTATTCATAAATTATTGTTCAAAATTTTTCTGGTTTTAAGTCAGAAGTTAGGTTAAGATAGACAAAACTCTGTTTTTCGGTTCTTGCTTTGGTTAGTTTTGAGAAGTAAGTGTGCAGCTATCTTGTAGAACATTCCATATCATCATTCCTCCATAAAATAGCCAGTACCAGCTCACCTCTCATAGATACCCCAACTCATTCGCCACATTTCGCCAATTTGCCCTAATTTCTGCATTGTTTTTCCATAAAACTGTTTTCTCACCATTTGAACAAATCCAACCATCTCATTCATCCCTGATCTTCTTTGACAAGTTATAGACCCCTCAAAACCTTCATCAAACCTTCATTTCCCCTTTCCCGTCATTTCCCCACCTTCAAACCTCCAAAAACAACTTTCGGCCTCCTCTTGTAGATTTTCGTATAGAATCTCCTATAGATCCCCTGCAGCCTCCTCTAGAATTTCCTACGAGTGATTTTTCAAAGTTTGATCACAATGGAAATCTTGAGAAGGCTACTAGGGACTTCTTAGGACCTCTCCACACCTTCGTCACCATCTTCAAAAGCCAACTCCATCTTCCTTTGCCACCAAACCTTTGCACAGTCACAACGATTCAAATCACAAGCATAATAATTCCACATAAAAATACTCAAAATTACAGAAATATGATTTCTTCTCATTTCTCTTTAGAAGTAGCTTGAGTAAATGAAATTTACCTTTTCAATAGTCAATGGCACCCATTTCAGTAGTTTCCATCTCTTTTTGTTAAAAGTAGGGTCAGTGGGTAAATTAGGGTTTGCTAGGGTTTGTGTTTCATTTCAGTTTTCCTTCTCTTTCTACAAGTAGAATAGGCCTTGTAGAGTTAGCTTTCTTCCATCACAGTAAAATATTATTTTGAGAACTCATAGAATTTGGCTTAATCTCCTAGCAAAATTGCAGTAGCTGATCAAATGACAGCCTGCAATAAGAGCTAGTATTTGTTCATACACCACCGTCACTTCCAGGTTTGTTATGAAATACTAGGTTGATAAAAGTAAACAAGGAAGCCACAGGAGTTGCAGCATTATTGCTACAATATTAGAGCTCACCAATTAGCCCAAAACATCAATTTTACATTTCTAAAAACATCATGGAGCGCAACATATTTAAGATTGTCCTATTCATTCTTTCAGCTACACCGTTCTGTTGGGGATTATAAAACACAGTTGTTTGTTGTTTGGTCCCATGTTGGCGAAGATAGTTTTGAAATTCAGTTGAAGTGTATTTCTTTCCATTATGAGTTTGAATAGAGCCAATATGAGATTGTGCATCATTTCCAATCCATTTATGAAAGTTCTTGAATGTTTTAAAAGAATCAGATTTGTTCTTCAATAAATAAACCCAACACATTCTGGTGTAGTCATCAATAAATGTCATCATATATTTATTTCCATTTGCAGAAGGAATAGGAATTGGACCACATAAATCTAAATGAATGAGTTCAAGTTTTCTATGTGCTCTTGAATGTGAATCATGAAAATATTGTTTGTTATTCTTTCCTAGAATGCAAGCATCACAATGCTTAAGTTTCATATGAATTGTAGGCAAACCAGAAACACCGTTTTTCTTCAACAAGTGGAGGTTGTCGTAGTTCAAATGTCCAAATCTAGCATGCCATATCAACTTGATGGAAGTGTACCTTCTTCATAATGATAATTGTATGAGAAATGTTGTGTATGAGTAGAGGTACCTTGCAGCTTGAGAAGCCTTTCTTCTTCTATTCCCCTCATGACAAGTGAGTGGTTAGATGCTTTTCTCACCTCAAGCTTGCCATCAATCATATGAATGGACCGAACTTGCTCGCACATGTGGACCAAGGAAAACAAGTTTCTCTTTAGCTGTGGGAGATATAGAACATGATGCAAAAGAAAGTTTAGAAGACCAGGCAATTTGAGCCTGATTGTGCCAAGCCCTAATGGCTTGATTTTTGATTGGTCTACAAAGTATACTGCTGCAGGAGCATTGTCAGTAAATTCTTCACAAAAATATTACATTGTGCCACAACATAATGAGCGGATTCAGGTGCTTTATCTTTGTCTATTTCATTAGTTTGACCTTTGGGTTGGTTTCTTTGCTGCTCAAATTTTTCCCAAGGGAAATTGCATGTGGAGGCATCATGTGATCCATTTCTTTTGCAGTGTATGTAGTGCAAATCTCACTTTTCTACTTGAAAGTGTGTGCCCCTTGTCTCTGAGATATCTTCCTCTTCCTCTTTGACCACCTCTTAAATCTTGGGCAAGATTATTTTCTTTATGAGCAAGGCACACAACCTCTTCAGAAGATTCATGGGTTGTCTTCTTTCCAAAAACTTTCTCTCTTTCAATTTTTTTTTTTTACGAGTCAAAGGTAATATATTTGAGATTTCCATTTGCTTGCAATGACTCAAGATAATTGGAGTGAGTAGGATAAAGTGCCTTTAGAAAAGTGATAAGAGGAATATCCAATTGAACCTTAGTTGCTTTGATATCATGCATTATAGATTTTACTTTTGATATAAGAACAAGAGGATCATTATTTTGTAATTCAAGAGTGAAGAGTTTAATCATGAGTTTCACAACTTGAAGTGCAGAGTGTGAGTCATAGAGTTCTTTTAGCTTTTGTAACGCTTCGAAAGAAGTTGAAAATGCTGAAATATGGTAACTCACCTCTTCACTTACAGATGATGCAATTAATGAATAGGCTTAGATGTTCTTATTTTCCCAAATGGAAAACTCTTTATGTGAGGTAGGTTGTTCTGGCTCTTTGTCTTAGTCTCCAATACACACTCCTTTCCACAACTCATTGAAAATCATGGTGTGTTTTATCATAAGGACCACTTAGGATAGTTCTCCTTGCTAGTGAAAACTATTCCCACAATCGATATGATTGAATGCATTGTAAAATGTGAGTGCTATAAAAAAAAAAATCACTTCTGCAATGTAATAGAAATATTCTTAAGAAAAAAAAATACAATTCAGATCAAGAATGCAGTTCTGGTAAAAAAAATCATATTCGAGCATGGATTTAAAGGACTCCTATAACTTATAGGTTTTGCTCAAAACCCCATAAAACTAGAATGGAGCAGCGTATGGAGGGAAAAGTTGAAAATATAGTGTATTTAGAAAGGAAATTAATGGTGGTATGTGGGTACAGGGTGGAAACCAAACACAGTGTTTCAATGCAACAATTATATCACAATTTCGTTGACCATAGAAACATAATTTTGACAAAAAGATGGAGGAGAGAGAGGATAATGCAAAGATGATGAAACCGAGGCAGGTAAGGTAAAGATAACAAGATAGATGAAACTCCAACATACATACGATTGCTACAACTGCACGCAACAATGTTGACCCACATAAAGATTCTTTGTGTTATGTGAATAGATAGGTGTTTAGTGCTTGACAACTCGTGAGTTATTATGTGGTCCTCTTTGAATTGATGGTGGTAGGCAACCTTAAGTGCTCAAGCCAATTCACATATATAAATAACTGCACAAGGAGATATATCCATGCTAAGGAACCAAGAAACAACTCATTATTGAAAGAATTGGCACCATTATTCAATTAACATGAATTTAATTATTCAGACGGATAGACAACCCTGGGGCAGTGTAATACTAGAACTTCTTCAAGGTAACGAAAAACTTGGGTATGGTACTAGAGAGGAGGGGTGGTCTGCGTATTACCAATGTTTGGAGGAGGGTGAGGTTACTGCCTCAAGTTATTCATTCAACCTTGCTTGTGCTGGTCAATATTCTGTGTCCTCCTCTCTCTCTCAGTAGCAAACCAGTTACTGCACTATACCATAGGGCGAAAATGCACATTCAAGTCAAGTTCCAAATGGTCCTCTTTCACAAGTTAGAGAGAGGAATATTGATAAGATTAAAATAGAGTGCACTATACCACTAGTTAGTCACAATGAGGTAAAAGAATGCAATGGGGGTCGAAATTACAACGGAGAACTTAATGGGATAGTTTCTCAATCTATTCCTCTTGGAAGCAATCAGGTAGTTGCACCATCTTGCAAGCGAGCACTAGTTGTAGACCATATAATATCTCTAGTTCTACGAGTAGGTATTTGATGGGTATACCAACAGTTACTCACATTATCACACAGAGGGCACACCCAAATTATCATGTGGAGAAGAATATGGCACATTGTAGGAGATGCAGAACAAATTTCTGAAAAATGGTAGAAGGGAGTTATAATGGTAGATAGAAGCTAAAAATAGCACTGGCTCCAATACCATGTCAAATCAGCGAGTAACTCCTCAAAAAACAATTCATTGATATTCGTTTAGGTTGGTATTTGTTATATACATGAGGGAGAGACTCTTAATTTCATCTCTATGTGACTATTCGTATTATCTATTATTTATTTACATCAATTTTAGTTATACACCCAATCCCGATGATTAGGTGTCAATAGTAATTAGATGAATAACCAGGTATAATGTGGACAAGAATTATTTAACATGAAACAAGTTGTAGAATGAGGAATTGTGGAAAAAAATATTTGTGTAATCATCACCGTAAAAATTAATCAAACATGCATTGACAACTTGGTTTCTAAAGAGCGCATGAGAAACAAGTATAAAACTAGTGGTTACAATTTTTAGCTATACTTCCCTATTTTCACTTTGCATTTGAAAAATTCTTATCTTCCAACACCTTATTCTAGTAGTTTACAAAAATTTGCTAGAACTTTCTACATCTCTCTCTCTCATACACACCATGAATGAATTCTGCAGTATGCCATGAAACAACTTCTAGAAGAAATCCATCAAGTTATGTAACTAGATGAATAACCATAACTTGGAGAAGAATTATTTAACAGGAAGAAAGTTGTATGATGAGGAATTATGAACAATTTATTTGTGTAATCATCCTCCTAAAAATTAATCAAACATGCATTAGCAAAGTGGTTTCTAATGAGTACATGAAAAACAAGTAGGTAATGCACATGTTGATGGAACAAATAAAAATAGTGGTTAGAATTGTGAGGTTCACTTTTAAAAATAAAAATTATACTTACCTATTTTCCCCTTGTATTTGAAAAATTCTTATCTTCCAACACCTTATTGTGGTATTTGGCACAAAGTTTCTAGAACTTTCTACATTATTCTCACTCTCACACAAACCATGAAAGAATTATGCAGTATGCCATGACACAACATAGAGAAGAAACCCCTCATGTTATGTAATTAGATGAATAAGCACAGTATAACGTGGAGAAGAATTATTTAACATGAAGAAAGTTGTATAATGAGGAATTATGAACAAAATATTTGTGTAATCATCCCCCTAAAAATTAATCAAACATGCATTGGCAATGTGTTTCTAAAGAGTGCATGAAAAACAAGTAGGCAATGCACATGTTCATGGAACAAATAAAACTAGTGGTTACAATTGTTAGGTATACTTACTTATTTTCAGCTTGCATTTGAAAAATTCTTATCTTCCAACAACTTATTTTGGTAGTTGGCTAAAAGTTTCTAGAACTTTCTACATTGCTCCCTCTACATATGCCATGACACAACTTCCACAAGAAACCCCTTAGGTTATGTAACTACATCAATAACTATAGTATAAGGTGGAGAAGAATTATTTAACATGAAGCAAGTTGTAGAATGAGAAATTATGAACAAAATATTTGTGTAATCATCCCCCTAAAAATTAATCAAACATGCATTGACAAACTGGTTTCTAAAGAGTGCATGAAAAACAAGTAGGCAATGTACATGCTAATGGAACAAATAAAACTAGTGGTTACAATTGTGAGGCTCACTTTTAAAAATCAAAATTATACTTACCTATTTTCCCCTTGTATTTGAAAAATTCTTATCTTCCAACACCTTATTCTCTTAGTTGGCACAAAGTCGCTAGAACTTTCTACATGTTTCTCATTCTCTCGCACACCATGAAGGAATTGTGCAGTATGCCATGACACAACTTAGACATGAAACCCCTCATGTTATGTAATTACATGAATAACCACAGTATAATCTGGAGAAGAATAATTTAACATGAAGCAAGTTGTAGAATGAGGAATTACGAACAAAATATTTGTGTAATCATCCCACTGAAAATTAATCAAACATGCATTGGAAAAGTGTTTCTAAAGAGTGCATGAAAAAGAAGTAGGCAATGCACATGCTGATGGAACAAATAAAACTAGTGGTTAGAAGTGTTAGGTATACTTATTTATTTTCCCTTTGCATTTGAGAAATTCTTTTCTTCCAACACCATATAAGGTGGAGAAGAATTATTTAACATGAAGCATATTGTAGACTGAGGAATTATGAAAAAAATATTTGTGTAATCATCGCCATAAAAATTAATCAAACATCCATTGGAAAAGTGGTTTCTAAATAGTGCATGAAAAACAAGTAGGCAATGAAGATGTTGATGGAACAAATGAAACTAGTGGTTACAATTGTGAGGTTCAATTTTAAAAATCAAAATTATACTTACCTATTTTCCCTTTGCATTTGAAAAGAATCTTATCTTCCAACACGTTATTCTCGTAGTTGACACAAAGTTGCTAGAACTTTCTATATTGTTCTCAGTCTTAGACAAACCATGCAGGAATTGTGCAATATGCCATGACACAACTTAGACAAGAAACCCCTCACTTTATGTAACTAGATGAATAACCAGACTATAACTTGGAGAAGAATTATTTAGCATGAAGCAAGTTGTAGAATGAGGAATTATGAAAAAGATAATTGTGTAATCACCCCCCGAAAATTAATCAAACATGCCTTAGCAACGTGGTTTCTAAAGAGTGCATGGAAAACAAGTAGGAAATCCAAAGAGTGCATGAAAGATAGGTAGGCAATCTAAAGAGTGCATGAAGAAAAAGTAGGCAATGCAGATGTTGATGGAACAAATAAAACTGGTGGTTACAATTGTGAGGTTCACTTTTAAAAATCAAAATTATACTTTCCTTATGCCATAGATTTTTAGTTGATTGAATATAGAGTTTCCTTGTTCTTATTGAAATATTAGTAAGGTGGATAATTAGTATTTTAAACAAACCTTAGAAAGAAATCATACTACAGTGTCTACCAATTTAATTCAAAAAACATTCAATAATCCTCACTCAAATTTTCAACCAATGTGCATATGCAAATAAATAAAACAACTAACATGTACAAAACAAACATCATTAATCATATTTGCCTAAAATAAAATTAAGCATTCATCATGAACAAGATTCTACTCAAACAAAAGCTTTATCCAAGTCCCCATAAGCAAATATCTAAAAACTCTCATTTAATTTAAAAACTACATTACATAATCTCAAAAATACTAATAACTCTCACATGTATTTTTATGACTTGAATATCACTTATTAACTTTGTTTTTACCTCTTGTTAAGGTAAAAACGCTAGAGCCTTCTCTAGCCTAAATTTGTTTCTTCTTATACTTTTGGAATATTAGGAATGCTTCCTCTTCTTCTCCCTCTAAGATATCTTTGATGACTCATTGAAAGGGTTGAAATATTTTAAAACCCTATAGCACTCTACAAATAACAACCTATTAAGTAAAATATGTTTTGATATTCATAAATTTGTCCCATTGAGCTAGGGTGATTACTATTTTTTCTTGATTTTAAAATAATTGATGCTAATATTGGAATGGATCTCATAAGGAGAAGTTAGATATTTTTTAAATAAAAGAGACAATATATTGAAATCCTTGAAAATATATTTACTAGTAATTGCCTAGAAACTACTTTTTCACTACTAGTTAAAGGGTGCTTGTGACATTCAAAATCCTCTTTGAGAGGAGATTGAAATTGTTCATCAAATATAAGACAACTTGAACTACTCCAAAATGATGGCATGTTGAACCTTTTAATGCATCTTCATTCTCCTCTCATTTCCATTGTGATTCTATTAGCTTTAAGGATTTCATCATTCATTTCATCCATCCTCTTATTCCTTTCTTTAACTTTCTTTAACTCATAAACCTAATAAAACACAATCATCTCCACTAGGACATTAAAACTATATAATAACTTTCTCATTGAATTTAAACAACTAATAATCAACCCAACCTCCTTTAGTCTTACTTCCATTGTATTAACCATGCTCTTCATGTCTATCTAAGCATTAGTAATCACAACTATTTGATAGGCAAGCAAAATCTTCACATAAGGTCTAATCCTACTCAGTCTTTCATTGATCATTTCTTAGATTTTATTCTTTGCATGAGTAAGAGCTTCTCATGTAATATAGTATTTCTTAAATATGTTTGCATTGACTCAATTTGTTTTTTTGTATTTCTTTAATATTCATTGTACTCCTTAAATGGTTTCATTTTGATGTTTAGCTTCATTCACCCAACTCTATACAACCTGCTACTTTCCTTGTTCTTGATTCTTCATTTGTTCTTCCAAATCAACAACCTTTAATTGAAAGAACTTATTTTTATTTTTATCAATATTACAATATGTCTCTTGTTCAAAACCAAAATCAAAATACAATTTATACTCGTCTAGTTTACTCTAATACCTTTTTTCCTTTTCCTTGAATTATTTATTGTACTTAGTGTTGGAGAATCTAGTAGGGTATATATTTAAACCAATTCTCCTTAATATTAATAATTCCTTGAGAAGCTTATTTATGTCCCTATGTTTCTTTCTTTCTTTATTAGATTATTTGATCAAACAATTATTTAGAGCAAAAGCAATAAAGAAAACAGACACAAGAAGTAGGTTCCAAGCCATGGAGAAATGGGTGAAAGGGGTGTTAGAGTCGGTCTTGTGAGTCCTTCGTCAGAGATAAAAATTCTTTCTGCATTTCATTTTTAGGTGTCTCGCTCCATCCACTTAGCTGCATTCTGCTAGGGGCATGCCATAATCTGATGGAAAAGGTCTTGCTAGCCATTTCCCCTCATGTCTCGCACGTGCTTGCTTAGGTCTTTTGTTAATGTTCACTAAAGTCCATGACAGTCAATGTTCGATCTTTTAATGGACGAGAGTCATTTTTAGTCATTAGGTCTAGGGATTAGTCAATTTGGTCTTCAACCATGTCCAATAAATCCATGCAGGCCAGAGGGAGGCCGTTACAAAGTTATGATTTAAAGATTTTCATCATCATGTTGACAGATTACGACTGTTCTTCAAAACTCTGTTTTGAACAAAAGTCAAAGAGTGTGTCACTTGTGATAATTTTCAAAAAAATTTCTAGTTGACCTCTTCAGGCGCAGTCATGGTTTCCTTGGCCAAATGCCATGTCATGCAATCCCTGCAAAAAGTGCCAAAAATTTCATCATTTTAGCTAAAAATTCAAAGGGAAAATTGAAATACACAGTTGAATTAAATCAGGAAAAAGAGCCAAAATAAAACATTATCAAAGTGGGTTTTGAAGAAACAAAAATTAAAGCCATGACTCCAAAGTCTTTATATAAGAGTCCCACAAGAAACAAAGTAATTTTGCATGCCAAGGATAGAGAGAAACATTGCAAAATGATTGTGAGAAGCAATCACACATTTTAGGTGAGTTTAGAGTAGTTGTCACAGGCGCGGCACACAGACAGAGGAGTGCGGCGCACAGAGGGAGTGCGGAGCACAGGGCACGACCACACAGTGTTGAAACAACACGGGTGCGGTGCACACCCAAAAAGGCCCCGTTTTGTTCCAAATTTGCAACAAATCGCTTTGAATCACTTCTAATTGACAGGTAGGGTTGACATCTCGGTTGCTCATATGTTTTTGTGAACATGATGGTGGTTTATGGTTGTTTATAGTTGCAACAAAAACGCTTAAACCCTACCACTTGAAATCGTCAAAACCATTGTTGCTAGGGTTGCAAATTTGTTGGGTTGATGCCAAGGTTCCTCCTCCCTTTCATTTTTCCGCTTCTTTCCATTGTTCCCTTCCCCCCTATCCCATTTTTCCCTATTTTTACCCTACCGTAAAAAATTACTAAACCCCTATTCCCTATCCCCTCCACTCATTTGTTAATGTAAAATCCCAAATCCTACCTTATAAAATCCCCAAACCCCCCTACATGTCCCTAAACAAAATTCCTCCCCATAATCCCTAATCCAATTATATTATTCCCCTTCCTAACATTCCCTTTTGCATTGTTCCCCTTGGTGGCAGAGTTCATAACAACACATAGTTTCATACCATCATCAAAGGGAAGTCCAAGCACAGTCCATACACAGCATTCATGGCATCTGAGCATTCATCGAAGTATGAAATGGAAACCCAAAGTGATTCATCCTCAGAAGAATGGGCTCCCCGGAGACATCATAAAAGTGGCAAACATGTTAGGGATGAACCAACCACCCTCACAGAATTGCAGGCGTGCCCTCTTGCTATGTCATGTTTCCAGCATGTGTCATGTCTTGAGTTTTGTCAAAAGGTGGCTAGTGTTCGAGTTCATCATGAGTTGGCCCATCTTTTTTTGCTTCACTTACATGGAGATCACTCTATCTTAGCCGGTCTCACCTTCACACTGACACCTAAAACTATCTCATTAGCAATCGGCATACCGAACGTTGGAGAAACATGGCACAAGAAATAGAAGGTTGATTGGTAGCATTATGAGCCTTACATTAAGGCCAGTTTCTTGAGGTAGCTCAAAGGATTCTTTCCATTATGATATTTGAAAGATGAATATGCTCCACTCATGAAGTTGATCATGAAATATTTCAGATTTGAGGGGAGGTTCTCTCGTTTATATGCCTATCACATCAGGTTGCTCATGCATTTTACGAGTGTACGGATGATGAACATCCAATATTTCATCTGCAGGAACATAGAGAGGATGAACGCCTTCATGCCAAACAAAATCCCTCAACAACAACATAACAATGTTTATCATTTTGCTCTTACTAAGATTTTGGTGGATCATGAGCTCGGATTATAGGGCATTACTTGGGATGACTTCATCTCCCGTGACCTCTTCAGCACTTCATAGATATTATTAGAGGTCGAACATGAGATAGGTGGTCCTTCTCATTAGTATGAGCACCATGAGACCGCTACTATGCCGGTATTCATCACCTATGAGAGAGGCAATAGACATTTGTTTGCGGCAGCAAAGAAAGTGTTATCTCCACCTGGGGTGGAAGGGGCCTCACTGCCGACATCAGCAACATAGGTACAGGACAAGGGCAAGAGGTCCATGCATGATGAGGGGCCATCAGTTGAACAAGAGGCCAAGTTCATTCTCATTCATGATGATGATATAGATGTCGAGGGTGCCAAACTTAGGAGGACTATTGAGGAGCAGCAAATGAAGATCCACGCCTTGTCTCTCAATTTGGAGAGGGCTATGTGGATTATGAGGTATTTGGAGCAGAGGAACAAACCGCTCAAAGACCAGCATGATATTATGCAGCTGCAAAACATCTGCGAGAATCGCCAAGCTACCCGACATAGGAGGATTGAGCTCACTCCATTAGAGCAAGAGATTAACAATTACCGAGATTCTTGGCTCGAGCATCAACATCCACCTTGAGAAGCTGCTAGAGAAGGCCGACAAGGATAAAAAATATTGATGTAGATAGTTTATCACTACACGGCATGGAACATGAGTTCAAAGGCTCAGATAACGAGTTTGAAGGCGAAATTGAGGAGAGCAACACAAAGACAAAAGAGGTAAAAAGAGAAAGATCAGCTTTGAATCTTGGCTGAAACCTATGTGGCCCAGCATAGCACTTCATAGAGAACCTCCAGCCCAAATTTCAAAAAATTTGGGGCAATTTTGGTCACTTGACAAATTTTTGTGAACAAAAGAGGGTTTTTCTCCCTGTGCGCCGCACCACTGGCGCGATGCTTATGATAGGAAGCTCCAAATCAAGAAAGGTTTGCATTTTTTGATTCAGCATGAAAAATCATGACTACTGGTGCATGACCAAGAAGTTTGGGCAAGTTCTGAGTCCCTAGGAGGTCAAAAACACTCAAAAAATGACCTCTGTGCCCCTATTTTGACACACAGGAAGGAGTCTAGGGAGATTGAAGTTAAGGAGGGGAAATGAGCACCAAATTTAGAAGTTCGTCTTGGGTTGGAAAGTAGACAGGTAGGGCTTTCTAACAAGCACATTTGGGCACAATTTGGACTTCGGAAAGTACCTCAAAATCGCCTCCAAAGTGGCGCGACGCATATAGCTTTGGGCACGGCGCACAGGGACCCAAAGGGAAAAATCACTTTCGCTCCGCAACATTTTGATTCACGACTTTCTCCAAGTGGGCCCACTCATTTACACTACATTTTTCTCAGAACCTAAGGAAAATTTTAAAGAGTATTTTCACTAAAGTTTGGCTTCTATCCAAGTTCCAAAGGAAGGCGAGCAGTCACCCAAGCAATTTGTCATTTTTGTAACACTACACTTGTAACTAATGGTTGGCTTTCCATTTCCAGTTTGTAATGATTTGAAAAACTCCCCAACTGTGGGTCATTCCATTTCCCAATGGAAAAGTCTATTTATTGTATGTAAAACCATTTGTAAAGGGTTGGTTGTAATTTCTGGGAGACTATGGGAGAGAAACTCAGTTCTTCATTGTATATTTTGATAGAGAATTAATGAAAGGCAACGACTCTCGTTCATGAGATTCATGTGGTGTTAGTGTAGCAAATGAGTTCTCTTTATGTTTCATATGTATTTCATTATGTTTGACAATTCATTCATATTCATTTCCAGTGAAATTTTCTAAGTAAGATAAGGTAGAATTCATGTTTATTGCTCTGCATGTGGGAAATTTTCACGTTATGTGTTCTTCTTCTGTTGAAAAGGATTCATGTGTTAATGCCCTTTTCACCCTCTTAAACAATCTTTCCATTCCGCATTATTTCAAATTTAATTTCTAGGCTTTCCGCCTATCTTGCCTCACAAAGTAATATGTGCCTTTGTGTTAATTTCTCTACTCATGCTGTTCGTTGGTCCCATACATCCCAGAAACTCAGTCATTTATAAAAAATTGTTTCTTGTTTCCATATTTATTTACCTAGCCTAAAATGAATATTCACTGTAAGTCACCTGAGACCATATTGTTTTTTTATTCACTGAGCGTGACATGGAGAGAGCCCTCTCCTATTCTGGTAGGGCTAGCTACCAGACTAAGCATGGTTTGTGGTTACCCTGAATTTTGCCTTCCTTTAGCCTAAGGCAGATTTAGGTGCTAACAAGGGGAAAACCGAAGAATAATATTTTCTCTTCTTATAGAATTAGTTAAAACGATAAAACCAAGACCCAAAAACCAAAGTGAAGACCACCTCTAAGTACCAACTCATACCTTTGAACAATCCTTCCTCACACTTGTCAAATCCTTCAATTGCTTCAATTAAAATATTGAGTCATATAGTTTAGGTCAAAAACTTTTCCCCTTTGTAGACATCACAAACCCTAGCCTTCTTATTGGTTTTAACCTTCCAAGAGATGAAAATCAAGGTTTTCAATGTAAATAAAAGTCAAACTAAGTCAAATGAGAGTTTTGACCCACATGCAACTTAGATATGCAATTCTTGGTCTGATGCACCTCACACCTACAATTCTCACCATGCAGAAACCCTATCCTTTGCACATGTGGAGATAAATACATATAGATTAGGTCTCCTTCCTTCACTTGGTATTCTTCCTTCTCCTCTAGCCTTCATAGCTCTTAATTTCTTCCTCTTCTTGCTTGATATCAAAATTGCAGAAGCTTATGTCAATCAGGTCGAAGTCCCTTCTATATATATATATACTTGTGGTCAAATATCCTCTTCTATCATGACTTATCACTGTTAAAGCACACTCGCTTCAATGGGGGAGCAATATCCTACTAGGTTCATTCATATTGGGGGGTATATATGAGGAAAAAACGAAATAATATGTTGACGGTAAAGGTTGTTTATATTGGA
Source organism: Pinus taeda (assembly GCA_000404065.3). Classification (NCBI taxonomy): domain Eukaryota; kingdom Viridiplantae; phylum Streptophyta; class Pinopsida; order Pinales; family Pinaceae; genus Pinus; species Pinus taeda. The sequence continues at coordinate 188,606 of APFE031688106.1, read as the reverse complement.
ATGTACAAAAAATTGAGTTCAAACTTAATGAAAAAATATAAAGGGCTATAAAAAATGTTAAAGAAAAAATGGATACCTACAATATCTATTGAAAGTAAGGGTTTCTAAATTTGGAAGGTGTATTCGGTTCATATTTGTAGGGGGTTATATAATGTGACTTTTAGAGGTATTTTCCAAGATGCACTCAAATTAGGGGTATTGTTTAGTATTCCACAAACACACATGATATAGGTTGATTGAGCAAAGCCCCCATGTGGTAGGGTGGACTTCTACCTCGAGGCTTATTTGACTTCCTATGCTCATAATTATTATCTTTTAAATGTTACAACTTTCCCAATAGAGTCTTATACAAATGACAAGGACTCTCTTGACTTAAGAAAAATATTATTTTGACTTTGACCAACCCTAGGAGCATGAAATGCATGCTTGACCTAGATGAATAATAAAACCCATGCTTAAAATAATAATTATCTTTCTTACTTTTCTTGTAACATAAGATATACATGTTCTTGTAACATAAGATATACATGATGACATGAGTACAATTACTACTATCAAGAATGAAACTAGTTACATTTTCCAACACTTCCTCTTAACTAGGGAGGTATTCATAATTGTACAAGTAGTACGAGGATATTCCCAAAGTGAAGAGTTCTCAAAAGAATAGCCATATTTCTAAGTCTTCTTTAAGCATCAACATCATGAGAAACATTGTCAAGATAGTAAGGCCTTAACTTGATAAGCTCTTCTCATATCAAAGAATAATGTTTGGAGGATTTACGTGAGGTACCACACTACCTCTTCAGGGTATATACCCTATTTATATTTTCACTAGTTATGTCTCTTTAGGAATATTCTTATCTTGGATTCCCAATCCTCAAAGAATATTGTTCCTCTTCTACCACTTATCGTGGATATTTCTCTAATCCTCAAGGAATGTCCCTCAACAAGAATACTTCATATCTTGGATTCTTTCTAGTCAAGGAGTACTAAACTTAGTTTCTTATCCAATCCTCCATTTTCCATTCTCTCTCCTTATCGTTCACTTACACTTACAACTTTTAGTTCTAGCTTAGTGCATGACACATGAATAATAGAACATGATATCTAACATCACTCCATATCATCCATAGAGGAGATCCCTGCTCCCTCTTGATTAGGGAATCAATTCTTGCTCCCTTTTAATTACATAACGATACTTCCTACTCCCTCTAATTTATAGAGGATATTCTTTCACTTCCTTTAAATTTAAGATTCATAACCACAAGCTCTTTAGCTTGTCTTTATAATTGTATTATCTACCAATTCCTTGTGGATATTCTTAAGCAATATTTGCATGCATCCTTCTTTGTTCATCATGTGGATCTTCTACCTTCATGGATATTATGGAGCCATCTTATTTATTTAATCTTGGGACAATCATCAAGCCATCAACCTTACACATCACTTTCCTCTTGTTATCATCAATGAGGGAATTATATTGAGCTTGTCATAGCTCCCTCTAAACATGAAAGCGATCTTCTTTGTTATTGAAACGTGAGCATTAGGTTATCCTCTTTCACTTCTACCTTTCATTCTTACATGATGGTGTAAAACATCTTGAATACATAATTAGAACCATTCACTCAATACATATGTTATTTGAATCAAGTTCAACACCAATAGTTGAACTTACTTCGACTCTCACTATGCATTTCTACAATATTCTTCTAGGTAGAAAAACAATATGTTAACTAGATAAGGAGTACCAAAATATTAGTATCATAATTACCTCATTATGATTCCGTCTTTGGGTACTTCTTACTTCTGAGATCAATATCCTTTTCCTTTATATATTCATATTTTACCAATGATCATTCTCCATGCTTTGTAATCAAAGTGTTCATAAAACAAACAAAATAGCAAGCTACACTTTCTTCTTCCTTGGAGTTTTCATTTTCAACTCTTTTACTTTCTTTCTCAAGACCATACCAAATTTTTGTCAATATCATTATGTTTATTCCATGCTATATTATGAGACAATGTTGATCCAAAGCATGTAAATGTTCTTTCAAGCCTCATGTAACGAAGTGGAAGGCTTATCAAGCATACTTTTATAACCAACTCTTTCTACAACATTTTGTAGATAATGAACCCTACCTTAGAGAAGGGTTACTTAAAATATTGATACCATTGCTTCCATACAATCATATAGCCATCATTTCTTGAATGGGTTTGCTTCATATACTTATCTAAGATAGGTTTATTTTCCCAAGAAAGAATTATTTACTTATGCCTTTCATACTACAACTTGACCATCTACGTTACCTCATCCTTAAATGGTATTGCATCCAAACTAGATGGAATATATACCAATCATGTCATAATACTCCTTCCAATAAACTTCCAAAATGATGGTTCTTATAAGAGCTTGATGATCCCTCTTTGCAAAATGACTACCTTTAACAATATGTTAGAAAATACTTGAATGAAATGTAATATGAAATATGGTCCCAATATTCTCAGTCTTTTTAAACTAGATGATTCTTAAATTGATCACCAAGACTCTAATTCCTCTACTATCATATGCTTCGTTCTATAATGCCATGTTTTACAAAAATCAAGAGTGTGCTAGAGAATGCAATAATGTATGCTACTTTTCTTTATACATAATAAAAGGAAGACATATTTTATAAAGAGCCTGATTTAGGTGGATTTTCTGCTAATAGTAAAGATCATTGGGATCTTCTACTTTTGGCTTCTTCTAATGTTCTGCTTTTCTTCAACTATATGAGATTCACTTCTCTTCTTTCTTTTTTTTGTTCTTCTTGTTTATACAATCCCTCTTAAGCTACCCATACTCATTACATTCAAAGCATTGAATCTTTGACATATCTAGATCTCCTATGGTCTTTCGAAACTTCATTTTCTTCTTCTTCCTAGACATTGTAATAAAGTCTTGAGACTTTTCATTGGATTCTGTTTCATCCTTTGCCTTTATCCTTGATTATTCCAAGATACATTAAACCCATAACTCATTAGAATGAGTAGTATACTTCTTTGAGTGGACACTAGTTGCAAAACTTCTTTAATTAAATGGTAGAGCATTTAGTACACAACTAGTCATTTCTGAATCTTTAAAAACATCACCAAGCCCTTGCAACTAGCCTCTTATGCGTGATATCTTCATAAGATAATTGGCCATATCTTCATCCTTTTATTTCCATATTCAATATAGTGGACTCCTCAAGGATATATTTTGACCTCATGTACTTATAGAGTACGAATTTACTAACTTATCATACATAACCTTAGATGTCAAAACAACAACAAAGGGAACAATATGATCCTCAATGGATTCCAAAATGATCATGTATGCCGTCACTTATTCTATCTTGTATTTTCTAGTTCTTGAGTCTCCTCTTTGTTTAGTACAATAAATTCACCTACAACATAATCCATGACCTCATTTTTTGTGAGTTCCAAGTCAATCCTCTTCTTTCATGCTAGGAAGTATGATGATCCTACAAGCTTTCTTCTTTCCTTGAAAAATGTATTTGTATGATCTATAGTTTGAGACATAGAATACAATATGATAATTTACATGTCAACTAGGAGTCCTTCTTGGTGATTTCTCTAACAATATTGATGCTTTCAAGACCTTCAAAGATGCCCGGAATGATGACTTATGGGAGGCCTTCAACAAAAGTTTCTTCAAACAACTTCAAAGAGTGGATGAATATGATGCACTAGAGAAACTTCAACAAGAGCTTATCCTTCATTCCTTCAATGGGAGCTATATCCTTTTGATATTACTAGATCTTTGATAAAATTTCTATGTATTAACCTTCCTTCTAGGTGAATATGTCTTATTTTTATTTCCTTATGTCCTTTCACAGATGATTACCTTTGACAAGGAAACCCTTCTTATGTGATCAAAATGATCTTCAAGTTGCCTTCTCTTGCTTCACCTTAGGTGAGATGCCATGCTCTAGAATCTACTAGGGAATCTATTTAAACTAATTCTCCTTAATCTTAATAATTTCTTATGAACCTAGGTGATCTTCTTATTTATTAGATATTTTCATGAATTTAAAATTATGAAGAGAAAAAACAATAAATTGATGCAGGAGCATCTGGTCGACAGGGCGAAGACCGAGACAGGGCGGACAAAGATTCTGAAAAAGACTGGGAAGGTTAAAACAGTTCGACAAAGGACAGCAAGTCTGTCAGGTTCTTGCATTTTTATTTTATTTTCTTTACCAAGGTCAACTACAGTTTTAGTTTCTGTTGGTTAATTTTAGTTATTTTACTTTACTGTAGTCACAGGTGTCAATTGTAGTTAATAGAATTAGATTATTACCAATAATCTAAACAGTAACCTTTGTGGGACCAGAGAGTCAAATTAGGCAAAAGAAAACAGACAAAGTAAGTTTTATAAACTGTCAAACAGAAACTGAAAAGACATAACTGTCCAACCGATTGAAAAATGAAACTGCCTACCGTTATCTAACGAATTACATCTATTGTATAAAAGGAAGAACCGAAATCCTACAGAGGGTTCAGCAGCTAAGCAACAGAGAGATAAATTCAAGTAATAGACAGAGAGAAATTTCTTTTCCTTCATCTAAGAATTTTGTGCACAAGCAAATGTATAAACAAAATACCTGAGTCCTGTATAATTCAAGATTTCTGTGAAATAGAAGTTCTGTACAAATTATTTAGCAGACAAATACCGAGTCACTAGCACAAACTTAAATATATGTCCTGATGATGGACCCCCGTTGGGGTTCGAAACGTGGACAGACTGAACTGGAAACTGTGGATAATCCGGAACATGAAGCTACAAGAAACTCCCACAGAGGCTTGAAAACCAACATATGTGAGACAATCGCATAGTAAATAACATTGCAGGTGAATACAGAGACAATATTCCAACAACCGAGCGTACGACGAATCCATACAAGCAAACAACACGAGTGAACAGAAGAGCGAAGTCGAGGAGCGCAGCGACCAAAGGTCGAAACCGGGTAAGAGACAATCCCAGGAAACTAAATACGAATTTTGTGTAAATTCCAAACATATATATATATTACATTGCAGGCCTGAATTAATCAAATAAATTTACACACGAGACTCGTGCCGAGGGTTCAATGAACCATTTCAACTACTAACAGAAGTGACAGAGAACCACAGAGTCACGGCCACGGTTGGAATATACCAAACCCTCAATACTACAGCAACCAATATATAGACGCGAGACTACAGCACATAGTCGAAGGCCACTAGGGTACCTAAGTTACAAACCAGCAAGAAGCTACAGGTATACTAAGAGCATACGAAAGCAACTAAACGAAAAGCACAGAGCTACCCAGAGATATGAAGCCGTAACCTGTTGCGAGGAGCCACGGAGCCGTCACCTGCAACGACGGAAAGTAAACAAGTTAGGGTTTAATAAAACGACAAAACCCTAAACCTGAGAATCGACCATAAACTTAAAAATAAAGGAATGAAATAACTGGAAGGACGAAGAACAAGGAAGAAGGAGGATACGTTACGTGAAGGTGAACGATTCCCCTGTTCAACAAGACAAAACCTTACCACGGAGGGGCTAAATTGGTCAGTCACCATTAGAGAAGCGCATAAGGAAATATAACAGAGAACTAGAGTTTACTTGGACTACGAGTTGAATGCCGGAGAAAAGCAGTTGCAGACCTTTCACTGTACATTGCCACTGAGCACAACAGAAACCCTCCATACTGAGAAATTACCATAAAGATACAGCGCCATTGGCTGAGACAAACCAATAACTCATAAAGTTAACGAGTCGAAAGAGCAACCCACGGGAAAAGCCAACAAGAAAACCACGAACAGAGCCATAACTTACCAACGAACACGTGAACCAAATGTGCAGGCAGTGAAAAACCAGACATTTGATCCAGAAATCCATAGAAAATCAGCTAAGTATCCAGTTATGGCAGAGACAGAGCCAATCTCGAAACAGACCACAGAGCAGTGAAACAATAGAGTAAAATGACAATGATCGCGAAATGACCAGCCAAAAGGGCAACCGGGAGAGTTAGGGTTTCAACAAAAACCGAGGCGGACAGGTGTTACCACGAGAACGGACGAAGTACCAAGAGGTAGGTGAACAATCACTGGCGCATTCATTACCAAATCGAGCCCAAAGGATTAACAATCAACATTAATCAATAACCAAAATCTGAAAGTACCATGAGTAGGTGAGCTGGAAAGGGGCCTTGTGGACAGGCCACATCATAAATACCATGGGCACAAGAGGAGGATGAAATTTATCCTTGATGACCAAAAAATCTATTGCTTAAAATAATATATTTTTATCTCTTCCTTTCAATGTAACGTAAGATATACATAATGACATTAGTATAATGATAATGATGCAGACTAAAACTAGCAACATTTTCCAACACTTAGAAACTTGCTTCTCTAAATTTTTATGCTGATGTGTTCCAACTAAATATGTATGTTCTTAATGAGAAGATTTAAAATTGGTTTCATATCTTTGATTTCCTTGTCCTTTTATTCCAATAATTATTTCATAATATTTTCATCCTTAGGAAACCTTGATAAACTAGCTATAGTATTTTCTCAATCATTAATATTATTTGATTTTATTTTCTTTTCAAAACCCCCTCAGCATTATTCAACTATACTCCAACCCCACTTAAGAGAGTCTCTAGCCTTTATTTACTAGTAAGACTTTATTAGCCTTCTTAGCAACCACTTCTCTAGTTTTCTTATGCCATTCCACCATGTTTGTATTAGTGACTTGGCCTAAATCAACATCAATTGAATAGTTATAAAACAATTAAGCTCTATTAAAGACATGATGTCTTGCTTGATAGTAGTTAAATTAATGGCTTTACTATAAAAAATTGTATATCATAGTACTCCTAGGACTTGAAACTAAAACAGTTTGCTTCACTTTTGCATCCTTTTGTAACTTGTGTTCTTGTTCCAACAATCATCACTCCATTATCCATTTCCCTAGTAATGTTTTAGTATTTACATTCCTCCCAATGAACAGTCTCTTTAGACTTGATCCTCTTCAACAAATCTTGTACTTGCTCTAATAAGTCTTGCTAATACCTTTGAAAAGAGCATCTTCCTCATATTTTCTATTAACCACTTGGCCCTCTTCATCAAACTCTATATCACCTATCCTTCCTTTCAGTGGCATTTGTGAATAATTTCAATTGCAAGTAGCAATCAATGCATCTCTATAACATGTGTCACATGTAGAATAGCTAAATTTACTAACTTTGTGTTTTTCCTAGAAATTTCCTTTACTAGCTAAATTTCCATCTCTAGCCTCCAAACTATAACTTCTTAGGATAGAGGCTATGTATAAGTATTTTCCAACTTTTCAGCTTAGCAGTAGGGCATATGGATATAGAGTATTTTCCAACTTTGCAACTTCAAAGTGGATATAGAAATGATATGTATAAGTATTTTTCAACTTTTCAACTTCACTGTAGGACAACTCAATATAGAGAGATAAACTTGCTTTCTTTTAGTAAATAAAAAATAACATGCAATGGATCATACTTCCAAACAAAAGAATTTTGCAATTCATATGAAATCACTTCATTTTTAATCATCTAGAAAGCATACCTATTCCTAATCATAAAAATAAAATTTCAAATGGAAATGCAATCATGTATAAAGGAGTAGAGAACAATAGTGTGGACTACATATGAAATGGCCATTTGTAAAATTAGTTTATTCATTTATTTTTAAACTGATATTAAAGTTAGGTTGGTTAGTCAATTGAAAATTGGAAATAAGATTTTCAAAAATTAAAAATTTTGTTTTTGATATAAAAGATTGAAATATTAGGCATTTTCCAAAAAGTTTGATTAAAGCTACAAATACTAATACATTGTTAAGAAACAATCCAAATTATTGCTAGAGTCTCTACCTAAGTTATACTAATAATAAATAATGATGGGTTAAATTAAGCCTTACATCCATTTATGTAATATTATACTTTTTACACCTTTCTTCTAAAGTCATTCATAATCTTATATTAAAATTGGTTTATAAAGAATTATCAATATTCAACCATTATAAGGTTTCTTCTTAATTCAAATAAATTGTTTTGATGTGAATTACTCTGGGTCTCAAGGACACTATGATTAATATCTTCAAATTTAAAGTCTTTTTACTAAAACCATTTTAAATTTATTATACTCAACTTCATTTTCAAATTATGATTATTATTTTTTTTATTTGTTCTAAATAAGATAACACTAACACAACTAAATTTATTAATAAAAAAATAACAATTAATATAAACTACAAAATTGTTAAGTTTTCAACCTCAACTTGTAACAACACATAAATTTAATTGTACAAATAATTATTCTATATATCTAAAACTTCTTCGATTGATAAGGATTCACTAAAATAACCTATCACCTTATAACAACACATAAACTTAATAGTGCAAATAATTATTCTATACATCTAAAACGTCAATGCATAAAGATTCACTAAAATAGCGTATCAGTTCAATTGCAATAAATGTAATAATGCTATGTATAGAACTTCCATTAATAAGGATTCATAAAAATAGCCTATCAGTTCAATTACAAAATAAATGTGATATGCTGACATACTTTTATATATCTAGAACTTCAATTGAGAAAGATTCATGAAAGTATATATCTAGAACTTCAATTGAAAAAGATTCATGAAAATAGCCTAGCGGATGTCTAGGAATCTCAAAATACCTGCAGAAAGAGAAGAGCTCTGGTTACTTAAGCACAGATTCCTGGCCTATTTTCTCTATTAATCGTTTAAAACATCGCGCAAGCTAGATATTATCTGAAAATCAACTTCATTTGGCTCATTAAGGAGAATTTCCCTCCCCCTCGTTATAACTTCAATTTCCCTTACACGCAAATCACGGCCGATTCCAGCAGATCCTATTACAGGAACTCCACGAAGGCTACTGACAGTTTGTGAAGCAGGCCTGCTTGAGCTTGGTTCATTAACATAAGTTTTAACCCTCGGTCCGATCTGTGGCTTTCTAGTTTGATTTGATATATATTTCACCTGTTCTACCCGAATCAATGAAATTCCTTTACTTTGTAAATATTCCATGGCCGTGTTCATATCCTTCTCCATGAGACCCAGAACAGTATTCTCAAACTCTAGACTATCCCGTAAGAGTGAAGGACTAGCGTGACCCACCGACGCCGATGCGTGACTGTTACAACCCTAAGAAAACCCACAAAAGATGGCATCAGCAAACAATGATACACAGGTATTTTCTCTACTCCCAGTGAAAACCTAGAATTAAGCGTGTACCTTAACTGGAACATTCGCAAATTGAGGCACAACTGCACCTGCACCACCAAGTTTTCTTGTGCTCATATCCTGCAAAACAGTTTTAAGAACAAAAACTACTATCATAGGCTTCAAAAAGTCAATCTTGAAAAACAATCTGTTCAAAGTCAAAACCTTTACTGACTGCTGTAGAAATTTAATATAGTCAATGATTTCATCTAGGGCAGAGCCTTTGTCCTTCTGCACACAATAAAAAGCATTAAAGGAAATTAATTGTACACAAACAAAATATTTAAAACAATGCAATCTTTTTTTATTCTTACCCATCGCCAACCTCCCCTGCATACAAAATATTTAAAACAATGGAATTCTTTTTTATTCTTACCAATAACCAACCTCCCATGCATGGCCCTTTGATACACAGTTTACAAGACAGGGAATGTCTTGTAAAAAGACAGGGAATGTTCTGAGCTTTTCTCAGGCGCAGGTCACTAGTTGAAGCGATTCCCTTATTTCTAAGCTCTGTGTTCTCATTGCTTAAATGATATTAACATTTGAAGACTTATCTTCAATTTGGTTTTGATATTTTCAATAACTTTTCATGCAAGGAACTTCCCTTCTTTGTACAATAGCGTGTGATGTAATTGAAAGTTGATCGCTTCGACTCATTTTTTCATTTACTGATATAGAATAGATGCTAAATATTTTACTTATTTCTGAGAAGAAGCCAATAATGTTATATATCATTGAATTATAGAAATGTCTTTAAATCCAAGCATTTCTAACACTCTGCTTTACTTGCTCAGATTTTGATGAGAAATGATGGCTCTAGTTTGATTATTTAAAAATAGTTTGATTATGCAAAAATGTGTAATTATTTACATAGTTTAATTAGTTTATTTATTTCATATAAATATGGTGAAATAGTAACTATATTTGGATATGGTATTTAAATTATTTATTTAAAAATATTTAATTAGTTTATTTATTTTCTATAAAAATAGTGAAATAGTATTTATATTTGGATATTAAATCTAGATTGTGGTACTTAGATATATATAAATTTCTAAAGTTATTACCATTTCATAAAGGAATATAAGTGTGGAAAAAATCTATGATTCATTAGTTTAATCATATTTAGTTGTAACAAGATTATTTTTTTATTTATTTTTGTGTTCTACCACATTCTTAGATATATATATTTCTTTATCTTCTAGAATTATTGGACCTTATACTCACAACTGATGAGAGTTGCTAGCTGGATATAATGACACCCAAGATATGGTAAAACTGAGATTAATAGAATGGCTAGGTGAAGTAGTTTAAATTTAAAGTGCTTAGTGTAAGAAGGAATGACACTTTCTAGGTAAAACCCCAAAAAAAAAGCACAACTTACCTTGCACCTCCACACTCTAGGCTACAATATCAAACAACAACTAAACCTAATCCACAACTAATCTAAGATATATACATAAATTAGATCCTCATTTTGAATATTCCACTCTTATTTAAAAAGAACTCTCACACTTGTGTATATTTATAACATGAACACTTGCCATAAGAAGGAACATATTATCCATTGCTTAAAGACAAAAATTCCCTTCATTCAACTTGTTCTCCAAAAGAACCCAAAAGTCACCATTATCATGCAAGTAATAAAATTATCCTTTTTCAATACTACAAAGGTAACTTTGTTTCTACAAACCATAATACACACAAAAACCTAAAAATAATGATTATTACACAAATGATAAGAATTAGATGTTATATTAACACCATTTATGCCAAAGTATTTGAGCTACTTTATTTTTAAGATAATTAAACAGTCACCTCCACAAATTAAAACTTTGTGTTTAGTAAAACAAGAGTCTTTCAAAATATAAATAATTTCAAACAAATATTTAACTATATAATATAAAAATAATTCCATTAAATTAATATTGAAAAAATTATAAAATAATATTAAAATAAAATTAATTAAACAACTACCACAACCAATTTCAACACAAAATCAAAATTAAACCTAATTAACTTTAATTTTCCTAATATTACTTCATGATATCTATTAACAATAAAACATATATTCCTCTCAAATTTGATAACAAATGTTTGAAAGAAAGAGAAATTACCCAGACTTATAAATAGAAATAGAAGACTAATGAAAACAACTATTGGTAATGCCTAAGAATATGGTGTGTATTACACATTGATTCCACTAAATAGAGTGTTAGCCTGATTTGATTTTAATATAGAGTTACCCATAGTGTGTAAAAATATGTTAACTTTGAATGAAATAAATATAAAACATTCTAATCAGAGATATGCATACCTAAAAAGGAAGCAAGGTGGGATACATAAAATTTCAATACTGAAATCAATGAAAATGAATTTATATGTAAATCCAATACTGAAATCAATAAAAATGGATTTATATGTAAATCTCAGCACTGAATGTAATGTAGCAATATGGAAAATCAATGTTGAAACTATATTGTATTTACTTTTCTAGAAATACCTTATTAGCATTTGGGACACTATTGTGCAAAGTTGGCAGATTTTTGGAAATCTTCCTTTTGCGATCCTGCCAGAGGACACACTATAATTAGTAGACAATGTTAAAACATTTCCGAGCTGAAAAGGTTTTAAAGAGAAATATATGATCAGCTTTCTGCACCGTCAATGTTTTCACGGTTTACAAAGCTATTTGCCGTATGTGAGCTATTTTCAACCAAAAAAATGTACAAAGAAACATATTCGCTCACCCGTGCAGCTATACTCTTAGGATCAGTAGCGTGACCTGCAGAAGCCCTAACTACTGACTCTCGAGAGCCACCCGAAACATCGTTAGCAGTTGGCACTAATTCCAGCTGATCATTCTCATGTATCTCGAGACCAGCATTCTGCAATATAGCAGTCCATATAACAGTGCATGTTTGCAAATTACAAGTTAAAGTAAAAGACAACAAACCTAGAAACAAAAACCCTAAAACCCTAAAAAAGTGAAGAGTACCAGCTGGCAGCGTATTGTCTCTGATCCGCATGCTCGCAGAGCTGTGCATACCCAACGACAGGTTGAATTTGGGATGAAGGTCCATCTGGTGAAACTAGACCAGTCCTGCTCCGCCCAGATACACCAAATGGACTCTGGAGAAAGTGTCCCTGTCAGGAAATATGTATATTCCCACCCGCTGGGAACTGAAGATTGTTATCAAATTGAGAGTAGCCTGCTGCAGAAGACACCATATCTGGCTTAGGCAAGACTTGCTTATTTGGCTGTTCAAACATCTCTTAACAATTTGCAGGGTCTTCCGTATCTTCCATTGAGGAAAATAAACGGTGATCCCAAAACTCATCCATCACAAAACTCTTACTTGAAACACAAATGCTATTGCCTTTTATATACCAATAGGCAATAAAATACGGACCTTTTGATATGAATCAAACCAATGTGAACATAACCTCACTAATTTTCCAATGAAAGGTGTATCTTCCGTTGAGGAAAATAAACCGTGATCCCAAAACTCACTTGAAACACAAATGCTATTGGCTTTTATATAGCAATATGCAATAAAATAGAGAGCTTTTGATATGAAGCGAAGCAATGTGAACACAACCTCACTAATTTTTCAATGAAAGGTGTGTCTTCGATTGAGGAAAATAAACCGTGATCCCAAAACTCTCACTTGAAACACAAATGCTATCGGCTTTTATATAGCAATATGCAGTAAAATACAGGCCTTTTGATGTGAATCGAACCAATGTGAATACAACCCCACTAATTTTCCAATGAAAGGTGTGAAAACACAAATTGATTTAATTTGAAGATAAATACGTGACTCCATCATTTTAAAATCAACTAACAAATTAGACCGGTTTGAGTCGTTACTTCTAATGTAAAAAGAAACTTTGTCGTAACTTTGTACGACAAGAGAATATAATATTAAAAAATAATCTTTTAGTTTTACATAATAATTTTTTTTTTTATTATTTCTTCAAATATAAATATTTATATATTAATAAATATATTGAATTAACTTAACAAAAAAAGTCTGGCTATTTTACTAAGAACCACTTAAATTCTGGGTATTTTACTAAGAATGACTTAAATTAAGAGTTTTTAAGTTTTTTAATTTTTTTACTGATGAAATTAGAGCAGTTGTCAAATCATGGATGTTTGTTTAGTTTAAATATATAAAAAACTATTTTTTTCAATTTAAATTGGTGATACAATTTTAAGCAAGATTGTAATTTTTATTGTTTAAAATACATTTCTGAATAGATTTGTTTTTAGTGAGATTTTTTTGGAAGCTTTTCCTGTGGGGTTTTTTTGGTCTCACAATCTAAGTGCCCTAATAAGTGCACAATCCAAGTGCCCTACACCTTTCATGGTGCTGAATCCATATATACACTCAAAAAAGTAGTTTAAATGCTTGAATTTTTCACCCAAAGTGGCACTAAACACAATGCTTTTTTTGAATAAATAAAAGGGTTAAGCACATCTAAAATCTAGAGGCTTATATAGATTAAACAACTTAAATTCAACTTAAAAAAAAAATATTTCTCTTAAAATTAAAATGAAAAAAATTCTAGTGAAAAATGTCATTTAGTCTATAAGTTAGACTACTCCTATGTCAATCAATATTAGTTAATATCATTTATAGTATCTTGTGAATCCTCACATACCATATATAAACTATATTAATGTTTTTGTATTCATGCTTCTCTGATCCATAATGAATTAACCAATGTCTTTGGGTAGAAATCACATAAGAGAAATTTTTGGGGTAGCTATATTAATTTTTTTAATATCACTTTTTTCAATTAATATTTTAGAGTAATATTTAAAAGAATATTCAAAAATTATATATTACATATATCGATGAATGAATCATTTATAATGTCTTGTGAATGCTCACATACCATATATAAATTATATTAAGTTTTTTAATATTTACTTTTTATGAATATTTTAGAGTAATATTTAAAAGAATATTAAAAAAATTATATATTGTATATATGGATGAATGAATGGATGATATTTTAACATCCATGAGACTAAAAATATCTTATACAAACCAACAATCTTAGTGATTTACACCTTTTGCAATTTAATCATTTTCTTATTCAAATTGGTGAGGAGCTGCCTCAACCTTCTAACATTCCCCTCATTTAAAAGACAATACCAAGGGATGGATTGAGCTTAAGTGGGTCTAGAGATAGGGGACTCACATCACAACACAAGCCAAATAGTGATGCATTACTAGAGATCTTCGTTGTAGGTTCTACTTAGAATTGACGTGTGTGACTCAGCATGCGTGGCATGAGCTAGAAGATCAATACAAATATGTGTGTATTAGTCTTCCCTTTGAGTGACCCACAACTATGGCCTCTCAGCCGTTTCAGTGACACACAACTATGGCCTATGAGATTTTTAGATACTTGTGAGCTTAGGGAGAGACCCCATTTGCACCCTAGCCAAGAGAGGATAGTGATTAGGCATAGGTGCTCACATTTTTTTATGTAGCATGTCCAATGTATTTAGAGTAGTGTACTCCAAACACTATATGGTGGTTATTATGATACATAATATGGTTATGCATATTTTTTACAATGTCATTCACTATTTGTTTATTTTATGGATGCCTTGTTGTATACCCATGTGATAAATGTCAATCTAGAATGTTGTTTGCAATGGTATCTACATAGTTATTTTGTGCTCTATGAACATGATTGAATGAAATGGATTCAAATTCAAATGCCAAAAACATAATTTGTAGATATTTCCTAAATAGGATAATATTATGCACATGATAAACATCATTCAATTGCCTCACCAATAACAAGGAATGGAGACAAAGATGAAGCTTAAGGATGTGACTATAACCGGCATTTTCTAATAAACTTATCACTACATCACATTCTACGTGATTATTGGCAGCACATCCCATGGAGACCTTGTTTGAGTGGACTAACAAATGCAAAGGGTAGAAAATGGCCCAAGCTATTCACGCTAGATTAGTGGAGAAGAAACTCATACCATTGGCGTAATAGATATATGGTGTTGATAAGGGATCCATCTAAAAGGTGCAAGAAGACAATGAATGAGATGATGGGAGATGCAAGCTACCTAAATCTAGAAAGAAAAAACTAACAAGATGCATTTGAGTGGGAAATGTTATGGGTAGAATTTCTTTAGGTAGAGTGCATTGTGAGGGTTAGGGAGAATCTCACCCTTTTGACCCTATAAAAGGCATGCCCCCTTTCCTAAGCAATAACATATGGTCTAAGGACCATGCCATAATGGTTCAAACATCCCATGCCTAAGGACATCATGATATTGGCCATAGACAAGAACAAGGCCGCCTTCATGAATGGTGCCAAGGTGGACTTTACGGTCATATTGAGCTTTGGTTCACTTTTTAGTTGGTTCAGTGGTTCGCAAAACAACACGATGATCTTCATTGGCATGCTGTAGCATGATGAGTCTTTGTTCTAAAGGTTAGGTTTCTAAGAGGAGTTTTGCAACAAAGTGGAGGGAGGGGAATCACACTTGATTCATAATATTTCCTCCTGTCCATAAACAAGGTGGAAAGGAGTCAATTGAGTGGTGGTTTTAATAGAAGTGCTATAGGCCAACAACACATGGAAGAGCATCATATGCTAGTTGGTCTTGTGTTTATTCACCATCTATTGAAGCACAGTTTTTAGTATCTTATTGACACCCTCAACTTGTCCATTTCCTTGCGGAGAATATCCTAATGAATATTTGTTTTCAAAACCCAATAGTGAGGATAGCTCACACTAAATCTCATCTTCAAAGTGTGAGCCTTGGTCGGAAATCAATTGTTTCCAAACCCCGAATTGAGTGATAACATGGTTAAAGAAGAAGAGTGTTGCATTAGTTGTAGTGTTAATGAATGTGGGAATGGCTTCAAACCATTTGGTGAAATAGTTTACGACCATGATAATATACATATGGTTATTAGAAAATCGGGTTTGGCAATCCTTAAAAGTGATCACAAATTTGCAGATAAGACTCACACGATAGAGGGGAGCAAGTGGATCTCAAGACTTTGGGGCAAAAATTGACAATTGGGATAGTGTTTAACTACCTCAATACATTTGATAAAGAGAGAAGGCCAAAAGTATCTCACACACATGATTTTCTAAGCAGTGGCCATTCTCGATAGATGACCACAACAAGCACCACTCGTGATAGGTATTGAGAACTTTCTCATCTTTAGCATGGGTGAGACGATGATGAAGGATAGTGTGAGCACCCTAAAAATAAAGATCATCACCAATGAGGAGGTAAAGAGGGGCTTCATGTGGAATATGTCGTCGATCATCACGAGTGAGATGGGGTGCAAATTTGTGGGTTCTCAAATAGGTGAGGATGTTTCCATACCAAGGATCATCACAGGTTATTGCCAACAAGTGTTCATTTAGAAGGTCGTCATTTACTGGAAAAGCATGTGCATTAGTAGGAAAGTCGGAGATAAATTTAGTAAGGTCTAAACTTTTCTTAATCTTAGGGGTGAAATTCCAAATCAAATTCACAGAGGATGATGATACACTATGCATACTTCCCATTCGTGATCTACCAAATCAATAAGAAGGCCATGGGGTTTGAATTACTGATTACCTTTGTGGTACATGTAAGGATATAATGAAAACGTTTATGACAGAGAACATAATAGCGACGGTCAAACTTTCTTTATGAGAAAAGGGCACACAACGTTTGTTAAATTTATTACTCACATAATAGATGAAGTGTCATTTCTAGTTCTAGCTTCCTATATTAAGACCCCAACAACCAAATACGTGGAAGACAAAACATAGAAGATGAAGTCCCTCTCAAAGTTAGGTGGGTTGATCAAGGGAGAAGAAGTGAGGGCACCTTTGAGGGCATCAAAATACTATTGAGCTTGATCATCCTAATCAAATGGAATGTTAGATTGAAGGATTCAAAGAAACCCATGAATAGTGGTGACGTGGTGAGTAAAAAATAAAAAAGAAAGTTAGCTTTGCCTTGGAGGCTCTTAAGTTGCTGAAGAGTGCGAGGAGGAGGATATTGAAGAATGTCTTGAACTTTGAAAGGGTCAAGGTCGGTACCATATTTGGACACAATGAAGCCCAAAAATTGTTTGGAAGGAACACAAAATACACATGTAATGGGATTGAGGTGAATGTTATACTTGCAACGTCAAAGGAAGATTGTACACAAATCATTAAGGTGTTGCAACTCGAACTTGGAATGAGCAATGATATCATTGAGATACAAATGGATAATGTGAGCCATGTGGTCAAAACAATAGGGCATGACACACTAAAAAGTAGCCCGATTTTTCTTTAAACTCAAAGGCATGACCCTATAAGGAAATGTTCCCAACGAACTAGTAAAAGTTGTTTTAAGTTGATAAGAAAAGTGAATATGTATTTGGTGTACCTCAACAATTCATCCGTAAAGGAAAGGACCTCATGTCCCGCACACTCGTCAATTATTTTGTCAATGAAAGGTGTCTGGAAATTGTCTTTTGGACAAGCTCTATTTAGATCATGAAAGTCGGTACAAACATTAATCATGCCTTTTTTCTATAGAATGGGAATAGCGTTGGACACCCATGTGGTGTACTTAATAAGATAAATGAATATAGCCTCCTTAAGCTTATCGATTTCGACTTTAATAAAATTGCACTTGGAAGGATCGATAGGCCTTTTCTTTTCCCATAGTGTAATGGCACTACGCCATGTCTCAATATGATTTTATATAGTGTTGGGATCAAGTCTCGTGATCTCATAATAAGATGAGGTGAAAACATCATGGAATTATTTGAATAACTATGTGTAAGCTTCAATTTTTTCCACTGTACATTGTGCCCCAAGTTGACATTTTGTTCAACCCCTAGTTTATTCGAAATGTTAATCTTGATTGTAGGGGAAATTTTGGCCATGGGTGAAAGCATCAAGTTAGGTTACATTTTCTCGAAAAAGATTGTGCATTTGGGTGGAAAAAACAATGGCTCGATCGAGCCATTTAAGCACTTCATCGAGCCTTTTCTGAGTGCTTGATCCAGCTCCTTTGTTGCTAAAATAGAAGCATGATCAAGGGATAAAAACTAACCCTTGATCAATCTATAAAGTTATATTGAGCCATAGTTCCTAATTGAGATTTAGGGCTCCTTAAATCATTAAGGCTTGATTGAGCCCTTCCTTTTAAATATATAGTGCTCTCGCAATCTACGTGCGCCATTTGCATAGACTGTAGGACCTCGACAAAGAGTTTGAGAATAACTCGATCGAGATTATTGAGATTTATCAAGAAATGCAACATTCAAATCAATATCTCCACCCACCTTTGTCTTTCTTATTTAATTTCTTTTGCAAAATGTAACAAATCAATTAAAAAAATTAAGGAAACCATGAAACCCTTTGTCTTTCTTATTTTATTTTGTTTGCAAAATGCAACAAATTAATTACAAAAAAACAATGAAACCATGAAATCATACAAAAACTATGAAAACCACAAAAAACACCCTTAAAAGAAACTTAGAAAATAAAAAAACTCACAAAGAAAATCTTATTAAAAAAAAAACCTTCAAAACAACCTAGAAAAACACTTTGAAACCATATAATATATATATATATATATATAATAATATTATATTAATATAGGTTTTAAATTTATTTCTTAATTGCAATGTTTGTGTATTAAATGCATATTTCCTAACTTTGAATGGTAAAAATATTTTTTTTTCCTAATTATTTTAGGTTTTAACATTTCTTTTAGGATTTTGTGAAATAAATTTTCAATTTTTTTCCTTTTTTGTTATTTAAAACGCATTTTAAATTTCTAGCAAATTTACCCAAAAATATGCCCCAAAAATCTCCAAAATAGAAAACAACAAAAGTGTGAGCAACAAATAAGTAAATTATAAGCTTGAGATTCACATGATGAATATTGTAACACCCATGAGTCATGCCTATGACGTACGACGAGTTGGGGTGACGCTCCCAAGGTTAAACGCGACGACCAGGCATGCGACGAGTTGGTAGGGGACGGGTTGGTGGGTGAAGAGCTATTGTGACGAGTCAGTCGGCGACAAGTTAGCGAGTGGGTGAGTTTGTTGCGATGATGCGACATGTTGGAGTGCAATGAGCTAAGAGAGGACAAAATTCGGCTAAGTATGGAAAATTGTGATGAAGAGCTTATACGATGCATGTTTGGTTAGGTGGACCTAATCAACCATTGAATGGGGGCGAGTTAATGTGAAGATGTGGTGTGATGGTGAAATTGAGAGGTCGACGTGGGGAGGCTAACCCACCTTCATACTTGAGGAAAGTGTATAATTTCTAGCCCAAAATGGATTTTGGATAGATTCCTAAGTTAGGATGTTCCTCACAGAAGAAAAATCAAAGTCCAAGGAAGTTCCTCAAACTAGCCCCATTGCAAAGGTCATCTCATTTTCAATCTACTTCAACTAGAATGGGAAAAAATAGACTTAGGATGCAAAATTTATAACAGAAAGAAGATGCCTTGTTCTTTGGGAAAAGAGGGAAAAATTATTTAAAAATGAGAAAAAGACCCTTCTAAGGGAAAATCACATCGCATGAGGCAAAGAGGAGGACTTAAGGTCAGGTGAAAGGCACCCTCGATTAGTGACCTTCGATGATCGGATCGGCGGGTCGGATTAAAGGTAGGCGGTGTATACCCAAAGCAAAGGTCCTCGGCGATGTGATATTGCGATATGCCAATCACCAAAATCGGCCGATCGACATTGGTAGTGGCCATGACATGAGGCAAAGGTGGGACCCCAATGTTGAGCAATGTTGAGATCACTGATATTGGTGGATCGAAATCTGCAATGCCACGAGGCAAAGGCATGACCCAGGGCTAATCAATATCATGATCGTGAACATCGGCATCAGTAGATCACGTTGGCATAGGCCACACCATATGTCTTACCCCGGGTCCACATGATATTGTGACTTACAATACATATCTGGATGCGACGGGCTTATGAATGCAAATATATAATACATCAAGTCTGCTATAAGGTCCCCCGACGAGATTTCGCAATGTTTAATGTATTTTTAAAAATGCAAAAGAAAACCATGGAACCGCCTATGGGACTTGCGATGGAAATTTAAAAGGCAGACTAGATAAAAGATAAGGTGAAGTTCATAATATTTGAAGTCCGAAAAAAATAGTAGATTGATGATTTTTCCTGTGTTTTAGCATTTTTCTCTATGTAAATAGAGAATGCTATTCTAGGGGATTTCAAATGCCTGAAGGTCCGTTCCATTGTGGAATAGGTGGCCACCTCCCCTAAAGACGTTATGAAGTGATTGCTAACACTCAGAAGATGGATTCAAGTGGAGAGAGACCATAAGCGAAAGAGCCGGAGAGGGAAAATGAACAGACAACGTCGATTGGCTAAAAGCCATAGAATGATAGAAAAGGAAGATAATAAGTAGTGCTGAGACAAGAGCAAAAAAAGCTAAGCCATAGTAGGAAGCTAGGGCAATTGAGAGAGAGAGAGAGCTCAACTAAGGAGAGGGAACGAAAAAAAACAACATAGAAAGTAAAAGATGAAGCGCAAAGTAGCCAAGGGAGTCACTTGGAGTTCAAGTGAAAGGCGAGGGAGCTGTAAATTGCAAAGAGACTTAAATTACAAAGAGGCAAAGAAGTGAGATCTGAAGAACCAGAACCAGAGCCAGAGCCAAGAGACAGAGGCAAGAGTGAGAGTGAGAAAGCTGAGAGCCTCAAGAGTGAGGGAGAGATGGTGTTCTCAGCCCATTGTTCCTGTGTAAAACAATGGATTTGAGCAAAGAGCTTGTAAAAGGACCTGCCATAATCCTACAGAGCCTAGTCAAGTTCACTAGAGCTCAAGGACATGTAGCCCAAGAGCTTTGGGTGAACTCCAACTTAAATTGATGTCTTCTGTGTTTGTTTTGTTGCTGCATTATTTACTATTATATGTTTTTATATATCAGTTTCAACACATTAAGTTACAACACCTCAACAGTTTAAAACAAATACCAGCATACACCTTAATATTAAGCACTTATTAATTCCGCATTGGTTAATAAATAAGACTTGGGAATATTTAAAGCTTTGGGAGTGGGAGAGGTTCTTGTAAGTTGGTCAAGAAGCCTAAGTGCCCCATTTTCTAATCATGTGGTATTAGAGCTTAGGTTTGATTAAACTCACCTTCAAAGGAGGTTATATCAAAATGCTTGATTGACACAGCAAATATTGCTTGTGTGAAAGGCCTTTGGGTAGTCAAGGATTGATTGTTGATTGTCTGATTGATGTATGCTTGTTGCAGACTAAATATTTTCTGAATTTACAGAGGTGAAGGGAAAGTTGTTGATAGCTTATTCCAGGAAGGACAAGAAGGAAGAAGGGCTGAAGGAATTTTTCTATTCCAAAGGCCCTTAAAGCAATCCTTGAAGCACAAGAAGTTTGTTGCGAAAGATTGCTTAATAAAACACTTTATTAATATTGTTTGAAGTTCTTTTGTTCACTGTTAGAATGACAACTTCTACAAGTGAGTCCTCAAATTCTTCTTTCTTCATCACGATACTCTTTGATGAATATATGAAGAAAGACTTGTCAACAATGATGGATATGGTGAGAAAAATGTATGAGGATTGAAGGAAGAGCAGCATACTTAGAGAGCAATTGAATTCCATGAAGGAAGAGAAGTAGTTTCTTTCTCACAAATTGTAGGAAATGGAGAGGCAACTTCATATTGCAAATATGAACCTGAAAAGGATGCATGAGTTGGAGACATAGCTCTTTGTTTCTGTTGTGGCCAGCAACAACCCCCCTTTTTCATTTAAGTGTTTGTCCAAAATACTAAATGAATGGGGACCCTTAGTTTAATTTTGAGGAAAATCAAGTTTTCCTTTCTTCAAAATAAGGTTACCATCGTAAGCTTAGAGAGGTCTTTCGAATATTTTTTAACCTAAGTCTATGATAAGGTAAAGGTCTTTAAAAATTGCATTGCAAAAAAGGATAGGAAATGCCTTCATTCCCCTATAATATTGATATGCGCAAGACCCCCGTGTTAAGCCTAACATCGCATCGCAGTAAAGTAATGCTCATAAGGAAAAGCCTCAAGATCTGTCAATCTGCGATAACACCGATCGCAAGATCGCATATCGCAGAAATAAACTGGAAATACTTGACAAACATTAAACTTCTGCGACCTGTGATGTTGCGCCCTGCGATGTTGCGATCGTCGCGATGGCGCAATCTGCGATCTTGCGATTTGTGATTGGTATAATTTGCGATGGCACGATCTTCAATGTTACGTAAGCAAATCATGAATCATTTAATCACGAATCCTTCGGGCGCGCCATTCAAAGAAAAGCCACTTACCATAATCCGACCCCACATCATGCCCTTTTAATGATAGTAAAGGGATTAGTTGTCAGTTATTAAATGAAATTAAGACGCATGCTTTTGTAAAGAATTATTTCACGTAAAGTGGCATATTTGATATATCTGTTGCATTTAAAACTCTCCCATCACCTTTCTCAATCAGTCATTTCCACTTCGCTCGTAATCTGCAGGAACGAAGAGTTAAGAAGATTCGACGCCGAACGCAGGAGCAAATGGGAAAGAAACATAAAGCCCAAGGCTCCGAGATGAAGGAAAAGATGAAGGAGATGGCACCTTTGTATACAGACACTGCATGCAACAGAGACGCAGGAATTTCGACATGGGAAGGCATGTATAGGCTGCTGGAGGAAGAAAATCCTAAAGTAATGAAGGTTGATAGCGCCGCGGGCTTACAAAACTCTTCTGAGGCATCCTTAGAGGAGCTGGCATGTTCATTTCTTCACCGAATAGCAGCTAGACCCAAAATTTTACCGTATACAGATATGATCAGGTGGATACTTGACAATGCAGAGTTACAAGGCAGACAATTCAAGGCTCAGGGACATTGGCTCATAGGATCATTCGCCTCACAAGACTTAAAGCTTATGTATCATCTTCCTGAACCTCAGACGACCTACAATGCACAATTTGTCAAGAAATTTGCAGCAGAAAACCCAAACTTGGCAGAGACCACTAAAGAATGGACCAGAAGAGAGGAGCCGCTAAAAAAGGACAAAAATGGTATGTACAGCACTAATTCCCTCACCTCTCCATATTGTTTTGCTGCAACCATGCTTTGCAGGCTGATTGGGATGCCAGACATAAATAAATTTTCATCTGAATGGCTACCACTCATAGACGCTACCACAAACGCCGATATCGTGGATTGGGCCAAGATATTTTCTGATAATCTATACACTGCTGTTATGAATTACCGGTCTAAAAGATCCTTGTCTCAAAGCGTCTATCCTCCTTTTTATCTGTTTGCTTATATTATGGATTCTATTTGCTATGTATCTAAATTCCCCACTATGGGTTGGAAATGGACTACCCAGAACCCGTCACCTATTCATGTTTATCATAAAGTGTTATGGGATTCCCAGTTCGCCCCTCGCTTCTATCAGATTTGCTACGGGCTATCTTACCCCTATATAAGATGATGTATGATGAAGAAACCCTGAGGTGCTCACCCGAAGCACAAATGGACATCATACCCATCGCAAGATGGTTTGGGGAAGAATGGTTCACTTATATTAGAGTGTTTTGGAGCACTGTACCTCCACATGTCCTACATCTATATGTCCTCGACAAACTTTTGGCTAGGGAAATTGCCTATCAGACCTACTCAGAAGGAGGCCAGACCAAAGAACTAAAAGACAAGAAGAAGGCCATATGGCCTCAGTTTCCTGTAGCTTGTGGGTCCTTCTCATTGTTCGATGTAGGACACGCTTTCGCCGAAGTGGAGAATGTGACATCTCTATAGTTATTTAAATTCCCAGCTTGGCCTTTTGACCTAAATAATGTTTCCCATGATTTCACTACAAGCGTAAAAATAAAAGTATTCATCGGAAAGAAAGATTTGTTTGATGATTTTTTTCAAGGTGAAAGCTCACTCCAGGAAGTTTCGCGAGAAGCTCGGTCGAGGTTGTCTCCAGATGACCTTCAAAGATTCATGTTATACAGGGAAAGAAGGTTAGCCAGTGTTCCTCTAGAGAAGCTGCAACTGCCCGCCAGAGAACCGACTCCGAGCGTCAGCCTCAGTGGAAACTCTAGTACTTCCAAATCCAAATCTGACGCTACCCAAATAACGCCTGAACGTTATAAAATGTCTGGAAGCGACCAAGGAAAAAGTGAAGAATCAGCTAAAGATACAGCTCAGTCAAGTGCAATGTTGCAACAACAAGTTATCACCTCCCCGCTAAGAGATGTCCCTCCTCCCGTCATTAAAGCGTCACTCCTCACAACAGAGCTAGACAAAGAATGGGAAAACTTCAACGAGTTAATCAGCCTTGAAGGGGAAGCCCCAAGGACACCTGTGAACAATACACAGGTAACGCAAGAAATGGTTTCAACCATAGTCAGCAGTGTCACAGAAACAGAGCACAATCATATCGCTCCACCTTCTGAGCTTCTACTTAGTGTAGAAGAAATTCCCCCACTGGATGTATTCTATAGTCCCCAACATAAAGCAGTTGCGAGGAGACAAAGAAAGAAGAGAAAGCTAGAGAATACACTATCACATGATGCTGAACATTTAGACGTCTTATGGAAAGACCCCAACAACAACCCAACATAAAATCTCATGAAGTTGTCTCAGATCGCAGGAGCATACGCTTCTACGACTATCGACAACGCATCGGAATTTCAGCAACTGTTGAGGGAACAAGAAAACCAAATATAGCTACTACAACAATAGCTACAACAAGCCAATGCTAGCATTGAAGCATCCAAACAACTCGAGAAGTTACAAGAAGACTTTCAACAGATGCAGATAAGCTATCAAAGAAGCCTAGACGAAAAAGGAAAGCAGTTGCAAGCTTTGCAAGAAATACATAAGACGAGCCTAAGCTTGCCGAATTTGTTTCAGAATCTGCTGGCTTAAATGAGCAACTTCTGCAGCAACAGGAAGAGTTGGGATGTAAGATATCGCAGTGGAGTCACTATTGTGAGCTGAGTGATAAACTCACCAATCAAGTGGCCGACTTGCGAAGTGACTATGACCAGATTGATAGACGAGTGATGGAATACTTAGCTTAGCAGGATGGAGAGGAAGGGAAAAGTGCAAATGCACCCAGAATAAATGAGAGTCATAAGGAATTGCTCTTTAACAAATGGGATGATCAAATCAGGCAGGCAGAACAGGCAGCGGAGACAGCGGCAACGCAAGCAAGCGGTCTTATCGACTGTGTAAATGAGAATTTACACAGAGCCAACTTAATCGCAGAAACCACCCCAGGGGTACCTACCAAATAAGTCACGACTAGAGGCAGAATGGAAGTAGAAGGCATAGGAAAAGGGAAAAGTGATCCAGGCATTGAATAGGTTGAATTGGGAGTGTTACTGGGCATACTTAGTCAAGCCACATAGTCAATGGATGACTGTCAAATGCATCATAAACTCAGTCGAGAAAGTAGTGCTAGCTCTCATAGATTCTATCTTCGTAGCCCAGCTCAGCGCAGAAGTCGGCCAACCGACTCTTCTCAAGTCCATGATGAACACTTGCAGTTTTAAGGACCAAATTTAGAAGTAGCTTATTTTTAGAAGTTTGTTGTTTCTTTTTATTTAGATTAGAAAAAGGACGGTCATTTGAGAACCGTATCCTAAAATTTTGTAAAAAAACTATTATTAGAATTAGGAAGTAGTATTTTAACCCTTTCTCATGCATTTAGAGAAGGGTCCAGAGATTTGTCAAAAACTTGTCCTCAAAACATGCACTTCTGCACCCTCAGAGGAGGTTTTGATGAATGGATGGATCGAGATTTATTTTTATTGCATTTTGATATCTGCTACTGATGTTGCACTTTTGTACTCTTGGTAGATGTTAGAACAAGTAGAGATAGATCTTTTTTGCTTGAAGCTTATGGGTAGAATGAGTCATAAATAAAACTTTTATCTCTTGGAAATTTCTGCTTATATTCTTTAAGTGATTTATAGTTTTCAGTTCTTTATATGTTATTGCATGAATGTATGGGTTACCATTTGGCACTTCTGTACGGTGGAGTCATATTGTTTATGTCTGACATATGAATAGCTTATTATGTGATATGTTGTTCACAACTGTTTTGCCTAACTTCTTATGCAAAGTGGTTTATCTTGAATGATTTCTATTCTTATGATAGCTGAATGATCTTTATTACTAGTTATTGTTTGAAATCTCTTTAGATCACATAATAAGAGATATACATCCCGGGTTAGCAGAGATTTGATGTGTTGTTTCTCATTAGATTACGATAGCATAGAGTTAGTTTAAAGAATCTGAATTAGATTAGCTTTAAAATACTCTTAGATCAGCATTATTCAACTCTACACACACACACACACCCCAGATCGGGAAACTGGTCCCGTTATCCCCATTCGGACCTGCTATACCAAACAGATAAGGAGCTGCCAACCAAGGTCCGGACCGGGTGGGTATGCCCCCTGTTGTCGACCCGATTTTTGGGGCTTCAACATATTTGGTGCTAGAAGAAGGGCCTGAACATAGTGTCTATTGGAATGATTTTCAATCGTAACATTTGAATCTGGATGGCTGCTCACAAACTTCCCATTTGGAGTTGCATCCATGTTCCTACCTCTTCCAACACTCCACCTGAAATGGTAAGACTCTAGTCTCAGGTAAAATTCAATGGTAAGAATAACTCTTCTGCTTTTAATCATGCTCTTCAGTTTATTCAAAGAGTTTCAAGTTATGATATTCAAAGAATTGATGAAGGCGTTTTATGCAGAATTTTTACTCTTACATTCACGGCGGAAGCTAGAAAATGGTGCAGAAACCTCCTAGTTGCATCGATTCACAGTTGGGACCAATTCGTCAAGATTTTCATTTTTGAGTTTGATTGTTATGACTACAACCAAGTATATGATGAAATTGATTATCTACGAAAACAAGATGAATCTAATAGGGATTTTAATATGTGATTTCATCTTGATTGTCTATAGTACGATCTTGAAAGTGAACTCATAGATGAAGAATCTTTAGATTATGCTGAACATTCCCTGCCTCCTATATATGATCAAGCAGAAAGTAGTTCGATTTTTGTCTCATTTCTTTCTAATATGAACGAGAACTCCAATTTTAATATACAAATCGCTCATAATGAAGAAAGTCCCCAAAGCCTAGGAGTTATCCATACTCTAATACAAGAATACAAAAACGAGAACGCTGGAGGGAAGCCTGCCTTGGAACCAGGAGATGACTTTGATACAAGGTCAGATAATATCGTTGCAAGTCAACAAATGCAGATGCCAAGGTTAGAACAACAAACTATTTCTCTTTGGAAAAGTATCAGTACACAAAGGTATGATCTAAAACCCGATGTCTATGTTGAATCTGATGAACGAATATTTTTTCATGATGATATTTTTAAATGCGTTGCTTCAGAATCACACTTCTCTCTTTATCCTGATGTTTTTAATGATGATAACTTTTCCCCTCTCAACATTAAAGATATTTCAAAAAGCACAGTGAATAATTCAAATAAGTCATCATTAGATTTTCAAGATAAAGAGATAGCTATAGAACATCCTTTGATTGTTTCCAAGCAAGGATCACTTGAATCTCCTTGTCTGAAAATATATGACCAAAAGGAAGAATCTAGGGAAACTTGTAATATTAGTTATGATGGTTACTTTTCCAACGATGATGTTATTGATTTATCTCAAGTAACCCATTAAAGCTCAAACAATGAGAGATATTCTAATTCGGAAAACATATCATTCAATCCTCACTTCATGGCCAAAGACCATTCGCCTGATTTTACTGACCAAGACAATATCCCGATCTATGATTCACATCACGAAGAAACCCCCATGCCTGTTCACAATCATAACTTGTCTCCTGATTCACAAGACCTGGCCAGTTCTTGTGGACAACAAAATATTACAAGCCAATCCCAGTTTTGCTGTAACTTTATTTGTACAAATAATCATTTCTTTTCTCACTTGCACTCATTTTGTACAAAATCAGATTGTGTTTTAAATTTTCAGACTTTTGGTAGATTATTCTAGTATGTCGAGCACCTTATCAAAGAACATCGAAAAGACGAGCTACCATTTTGGAAAGCTAAACTGTGTCAAGGAAGTACAGAACTTCCTCTATTACGAGATCATCAAGCTATAACAGAAATTCATCCTTATTTTTATGATCCAATAGATATCCAGTTGGAAAGAAGTTTTCGCGAGAAAGAAATTTCGGACAAGATTCCAACTGAAGTTATACACTCTTATTCCTTATCCAACGTTAACAGTTCAAGAAAATTTATGTTCTTAACACTAACGTTGGAAAGTTACGTATGTATAGGAATAAAAATGAGAAGGTGGCTCCATTGGAAATATCATTTCACCTAGTCAAATTTTTGTATATAGTTAGGATAGGAGTAGGAGTAGTTTAGTTAGGTCACTAGATTTACTTTTAATAGTTGATAGGCAAAATAAGAGAAGAGATCATCCTTATTCTCTACATAATCTTAGGGAATGTCTACCTCTCACTTCGTTAAGTATTTTTCTCCATAAATAAAGTTTGCTTTGGTTAAACAGCATTTGACATTTACAAAAGACACCTTTTCTTTTCTCTATCAAGATTTTGAACTTCTGCTTCTATGAATGACAATTTTTTTTTTTTTTTGAAACTTGATCTTTATTATCAATAGAACTTTAATCTAGATATGATACTAGTTTCAACTCCAAAAAATTTGAAGAAAGCAATCTTAGTGAAGGAATTGTTTTACGTCAGTAGAATGAAAGGCATCAATAACAAAATAAGGGGTCCCTGTAGAAACATCTATTTACAAAGAAGCTCTATTATTGTCGTCCAGAACTTTCTTAAGGAAAGAAAATTGACTTCCTCCCTGCGAAAGGAAATCGCAGCATTCAAGGAAATAGTCCAAAGAAAACACTATATCTCAAAGAATAAGAGGTCTCATCACGAGCCGACTTATCATGATCATAGATATTATAACTTGCTGACTTTGCCAATACTGTCCACCAAAACAGGGCAACGACTCAAGATTGTTGCAATCAAAAGACAAGGGGTCTCATCACGAGCCAACTTGTTCAACAAAAGTGTAAATCAAGTGAATGAATGTGTCATAATTTGGCCACCAAACCAAGACATTGTTCTTTAGAGAATAAAAAAGGAAAAAGTGTCAAAATGGGTTTTTCTCTGAAAGGTTGTAAATAGCCTTAAGCAGGAAAAAGGATCATTGCTGGGTAATAGGTAACCCTGTCGAGGCTATGGACGCCTGCTGGTAGCAGAGGCTCTACCTATGACAAATGAGCATATTTTAAAAAGACAGCACAAAGAGAAGACCTTATTTTATCTTTAAAAGACCAAGTAATGGCTGATGTAAATACAAGGACTAAGCCTGAGAAAGCAAACGATTGGAATAGAAAAAGGTTGAAACAAAATATCATTGATAGGATAAGGCATAATGTACTCTATTGGCCCATAACAAAATTTAGACTTGTGAAAATTTTTCTGCTTCGAAAGTTAAAATTCAATAGAAAAGCAGAGATAACGGGTTCTTCCCAGTGAATCGCCATTGTTGTGGCCACCAACAACCCCCCTCTTTGTTTGATATTAGCAATAACACCAAGCAAATGGGGACCCTTAATAAAAAAATCCAAACAAACATTTTATGAAAAAAATTTGTATTCAACTCCTTAAAACTTTATCGCATCGCGAGAAGAGAATGAAACGTTTTCTTATGAGCATAATAAACTGCGAAAAAGTGACGCGAAATTCATCGCATCACATTCATTATGAAGCGCTCTTAAATGAAAAAACTTAAGAAATCTCTGGCAGCCGATATGCGACGTCGCATATCGCAACATCGCGTAAGTAGCACACAATGACTGAATGACTAAATGCGATCTGCGATGAATGCGATTTGCGAATTTTCCTCGGCATAGTATTCAAGGAAAGTTGGCCGTTAACCAAAATTGGGCGCGCGCCTTAAAAGAAATTAATGATTGTACGCCAAAGTATTCAGGAATGACAGTTTTGTGTTTTTCGAAGAGTTAGTTCGCTATGGGTGTCATGATTATGCATTCATAAGAGCTTAAAGCTTTCATGTCAATCTTTATTATCATTACTCTTTTCCTTTGCGTAAACTGTAAGACATGAAATAATGTGAAGCAATGTGTAGGAAACATCTAAGGAAAAGGGGAAAGCATCAATACTTAGAGAACAGAGAAGAGATCCCTTCATAAACGAATGCTGCATGCGATAGGACCACAGATTCCAGAGTATCACTCAACAGATGCTGATGTCAATAGGCCATCTAAAGCTCAGAGTCAAAAGCGCACAAAAGCAGCATGTTTACAAAAGACCCTGAAGCTTATGCCCAGAAAAGCCCAAAACAAAGAATGGAGGCAGTTTTCGATGCAGAAAATCGTTCAGAGAGTAAAGTCCCTAACTTGTTCAGTCATTCACAAGGCCGGAAACCGAAATAGCAAAAGCAGAATCAGTTTGAGAGAAATTTGAGTTATTAGCAAGTATACACGCAGTGAATACACCCAGCCAGAGGAAGATTCTCGAAAATATCTTCCAGTTTACCAGAAAGTGGTGCCAACGCTTGTTATTTCTATTTTCATAACTCAAACGAAAGCGGAAGGTCACCAGCCGACTCTTCCCAGGCGAATGTTGCATGCTTGCAGCACTAAGGAGCAAATATAGAAATGGTTCAGAATTAGATTCAATTTTTAGAAATAGTTTTGCTTTATTAGAAGGGCAGTCATTTAAAACCGTATCCTAAATTTATGTAATTAAGTTAATTAGCTAGTAGTATTTAAACCCTTCTCAAGCATTTAGAGAAGGGTCCAGAAATTTGTCAAAAACTTGTCCTCGGAACATGCACTTCAACACCCTCAGAGGAGGTTTTGATGAATGGATGGATCAAGGTTTATTAATGTTTGCATTTGATATCTGCTACTGATGTTGCACTTCTATACTCTTAGTAGATGTTAGAGCAAGGAGAGATAAACCATTGTTGCTTGAAGCTTATGAGTAGGATTAGTCATAAATGGTACTTTTATCTCTTGGCCATTTCTTCTTATATTCTTAAAGTGATATACAGTTTTTAGTTGTTTATATGTTATTGCATGAATGTATGAGTTAGCATTTGGCACTTCTGTACGGTGGAGCCGAAGAACTTATTATGCGATATGTTGTTCACAATTGTTTTGCCTAACTTCTTATGCAAGGTGGTTTATCTTAATTGATTTATATTCTTATAATAGCTGAATGATCTTTATTACCAGTTATTGTTTGAAATCTCTTTAGATCGCATAATAGAAGAAACCCCGGGTTAACGTAGATTAGATGTGTTGTTTCTCATTAGATTACAATAGCATAGAGTTAGTTAAAAGTTTGAATTAAATTAGCTTTAAGTACTCTTAGATCAACATCATCCAAATCTACACACACACACACCCTTAGATTGGGAAACTGGTCCCATTATCCCCAGTTGGACCCGCTATACCAAACGGATAAGGAGCTGCCAACCAAGGTCCGGACCAAGTGGGTATCCCCCTTGTTGTCGACCCGATTTTCGAGGCTTCAACAGGTTAGTGATGCATGGTGTATCGATGTGTCTTGGAACTTTCGCTTAATTCAAAAGCCTACTCATATGCCAGAACATTTTCTCACATATGTTGTAATTGTTTGTAAGAATTAATATTGCACACTTGTAACAGATGTTGCTTTAACCTATGTTAAACAATTGAACTCATTCAGTTGTTCTAATACATATATTTTTGAAAATGTGTTGTATAAGTTGTTAACGATGTCTTGCCCACGTTTCTTACCTCCCAAACAATGGATAGAACCTTTTCCAAAATAGGCTATAATGACCAATGCACTCACGCAGACTGCCCGTTGGGTGTTATACATGTTATCTTCCTTTTGGATTTCTCTTCCGGAAGTTGTGCATGTCCTGTTGTGTTGTGTATCCTTGACAGAGTTGGTACTTCCTCCCATATGACTTGAGACTCACTCCCACCCTCTCTCTCTTCTGCGAAAGAACCTTGGCACAAGTAACACTAGGATTCACCAGGCATGCGAACATCATTGTCTGAAGATAAAGCAAACTACTCTCTTGTGCTGACATGAAAGAGCTAAGGGAAACATTTAAGATAATGGCAATGGGGTCATCATACTAGATGGGACTTCTACACCAAATGGTGTGAGGTCTAGTTGGGACTTCATATCGGGGAGATCCCCTAAATGTTGGTAGGTCTAGCATCATCAACATTTATGGCGTTAGAAGGAGGGCTGCCAGTTGTTTATGGTTAAATTTCCTCTCACAGCCACTCATCAATCATATGGTCAAGGCAGTAACTTGCACTCCCTCTCACCTACGCACGACTCTACAGTTGGTTACTCCTCACCTCCTAGGACTGAACACGAAATTTGATACCAGCACCTTCGCTCCATTCGTCTCATCACCCGCCAGTTCGTGAAAGTTGTCGGACTGATCCTAGGAATCCAACATCTTCCATACACATCAATAAAGCAAAAAAACCACTCCCACAGGGAGTTTTGTATGATGAGTGGAAGAAGCAGTTCTTGCCACACTTGACGGTCTGGCAAACGCTGTTGAGACAGAGAGGAACCTTTGGTATTCTAATTCGGAGAATGCGAGACCCTCGTGATCTTGGGCTAAGACTCCAGTATAGGAGGTAGAGGGGAAGGTAGTGGAGGAGGCGGAGGTGGAGACAAACCAACAGACTCAGATCCAAGGCCATCAAATTCTGAAGAAGAGGAAGAGGACAAAGAGAAAGAAGACATGGCTAACCAAAATCTATAATGGATGAGGATGACTCAAATCCTGACATTAATTATCAATCCGAGCAATTCTTCTTATTTCAAGAGTGTACACAGTATGTGGTTGCTATTTAACTCAGAGAGTAATGTTTCTAAATTGCAGTATTGATCTTTTAAATACAAGAGTGAATGGATGCATCTAGTAAATTCCAATTTCAATTAAAGAAAACTCAATCCTTTAACTAAATCAAATCTTACATTCATCAAATTAACAACAACATCAGTTGAGAGTACATTAGTGATAACTCATCCCTCTTTAACTGATTTAATCTAATCAAATCTAATCCTCAATAATTAATCTAAACAACAAATGAATATCAATCTAAGAGTTTCAACAACAATAGTTAATACTCTTTACAGTTGATTATATAAAGTGGAATATTTATCTAAGAAACCTGATCTGAAATGAAAGTAAACTAAATCAATGACAATCCTACAAATTATATAAAATAAAGAGATTCTATCAATACTAGAAAATAATAAACAGTGCAGCGATAAAATCACAGAAAGCGAGAATACTATCAAACCATCACACTTGCAAGAATTGGAAATGTATGACACAGGAAGAGCAATTGAATCCACTAGTGGCCAGGCCCTTAGCCGCCAATGAAACACTGCTAAGTTACTTTAGGAAACGCGATGGAACAACAACTTTACTTATATATTAATCATCAAACTGAATGAGCATTACAATATATTCGTGTTCTTCTCAATGGCAAAAGTCTGTGAATACAATTACAATTGCAATAATACAGAAATTCCTCCCACCTTTCTTCTTACAAAAACATCTCTTTTATAATTGGAAAGGGTACAAAGATAAGTGATAAACGTGATCCCTCAGGATCTCTCGATACTGAGGGATTCACAATAGTTTTCCATCTTCAGACATTATTTCCTTTCTTGCACTGATCCTGCTGATTTTCTTTTGGATGTATCTGCAACTACTGAGTTCCTTCCTTAGCTTATCGATGTGTGTTGTTTCTTCACAGGGAACAAAATTTGTCCCTTTTGTTGTATTTCTACAGAAAGGAAGGTAATAATTAGCCAAAGTGTAACTACAGATAATTTCTGTATTTCTTACCGTAATTCCTTAATAGATTAGTGCATTGAGATATAGAAAGGATAAGAATAAAGGAAAAGGATAATAAGTTAATAGTAAATGCATACCTTTTCCATGACCCAACATACTCCCCTGCTTACCCTTTTTCATGTTCTCATGAAAACCATGTCGTTCGTATGCAGAGCAATCAAGGAATAAGCTAGAGAAGGGATATCGTAAAGCACTCTGAAACCATGATTCTTGGCCAAGAGCTCAAAGATGTGCCCTGTCTGTCCTTCAGGCAGTTCATATATAACCTTGTACCCCTCATCAGGATACCAAATAATAGGGCTGCGGAACCGACAACCTAGCCAATAAGGACCTTCCCTTAAGATGAGATTACTATAAGTGACAAAGCATTCTGCAGCCAGTTTAAAATTTTTATAATTAAATGGCTCTCTATTCTATACATTGTTATTGGAAACTATCCATCTGAACTTGGTTGCGGCCAAGGAGCTTTCCTGAATGGAGAGGAAGTATTATATTCCCTTCTGGACAATTTCTTTCTGAATAGGCCTCAAAATTTTGATTACTCCTTCCCTCTTCATCAAACTTTTGTGATTGGCCAGCATTTATAACGGGTGTTTTGGTTCACCTCTGACCCAAAGGTCCAATCCATTTTCCTGCCTCTGTAATGCGTTATGAGCCTTGAACCATTTCAGTTGATTAACAACAAATGAAATAAAAGCTTGAAATTGCACATCCCCCACAAAAGCACTGGGGTTCTTTTCAACTTCTTCCTCTAATACAAAATTATGTAAATAAAATTCACACAACAATCTCTAAACTTTTATCCCATGATGTTGGCAATAGTTTATGAAATCCTCGATTGTTTTTAATTCTATAGGTTTTCCAGCCGTGAGGCTTTGATTTTCAGTTGCAAGTATCTTTCTAGCAAAAATAAGGCATAATTGTTGGCAGGGGATCTACATGCCAAGACATCAGTGTACAGTGAGAAAATAGTATCCATTTGACTCATGACCTTTTCTAACCTCAGCTTCATTTTCTCAATTGTTTCCTCTGCCTTTTGGTATTTATCGAAGGTCTCACTTTCTGATGTATTCATGTCCAGAAGTTGCTTCTATAATTCCTGGTATTTTGGCTAGGAGATAGTTTCCAGCTCAAGTTGTTCTATGGTAAGCTGAGCCTTGGTTAAATCTTCTCGAAGATTCACTATACTGGGGTCGCTACTCGTTATGATATCTTTGGCTTGAGTATTTTTCTGTGTACTCCTATTGTGAGAATGGATGCCTATTGTTTGTGTTTCTTTGTTGTGGGAGGCCCAAGCCTCTGTCTGGGTAGCCGTGCTGTAGGAGGGTACCATCTCTGTCTGAATGGGTAAGTCATGAGAAAGTATAGCCTTTGTTTGGGTAGCTGCTTTTGCCAAAACTGCATGTTATTCCCTAACAAGTTCAGTGAGTATGGGCTCAGTTTGAGTCCCCGTAGCTTCTGTTTTATGTAATTTAGTTTGGACGATTGCGTTTATTGTTTCCAGGGTTTTCTGTTCCTTCCTAAGCTTTTTAATTTTGTTTTTCTACTTTCTAGGAGGAATGATTATTTTGCTAATGGTCTCTGCTCCTAACGAGCTTGTTTGCTCATCTTAGTTTTGTTCTTCAAGAACTGTGTCCACTCCCTGGTTTATTTCTATTTCTCTTGTTTGGCCTACATTCTCTGCATTTAGGCCTTCCTGACTGGGTTCTTTTGGAGGCATATCACCAAGTTGGTTTAACTCTTCCTAAGTGGTCTTTGCCCTTGTTTCTGCTTCACAGTTTATGTTTTCTGATATAATTCTATCGTGGCCAAAGTTCTCTGCAGCTTGGGTTGCTCAAAAGTTCAAATTGAGCAGGCTTTTGGGTTGTATGAAGTCATTCATATTGGCCAAAATTTGGGCCAATTCGATATCATGCAGTAAATCACCTGGGGGACTTGATGTTGAGGGGATTTCGGATTCATCTCTTTCTTCTTCTTTAGAATGCTTTAATTCTTCCTCATGGTCTAACTCAGGGTTCTCCTGACCTTCTATCTGTAATTGTTGTTCACTTCCCGGGCTAGACAATTCTATGGGCTGGCTGATACTGCCTTGGGGGTTTTCAGCTGCTTCTAGGTTTGTCCTCACCCTAGCGGAATGTTTGTGCTTTTGAGGAGTGGTTGCTGTAAGGGTTCTCCTTTTCCTTTCTGGAACAGGGTTCGGGGCAAGCAGAGCTAGGCCCCTTTCAATGGCAAATACTAATTCCTCCCAACTTGATTGCTGTCTGGCAAGGTTGTAACTCACTATCAGCATAATCAAGCAGTGGTGGCTCACGACTATTTCTACATGCCGGAATTTTTTAATGCTTCAAGCGGTGTCATGCAACAGAAAATTCAAATACACTAGAAAATTCACAGAACATTTTTGTTTTAGAATAGCTAGGAGTTTAAGTTGATGCGGCCTTACCACATCTTTTTGCCCGTCACATGTGATGTAGTTCTGGAAAACTTTGGCTAGTTCTGCCCACGGTTCTCCAAGGGATGATGACCGAACTCCTTTGCCTTTGATGATTAAGTCATGTCCCTCATCCTTGAAAACTGCAATAGCATCCTGCAATTTTAGTCTTTTATTAGCCCATACGGGTCATTCTGCTGGTAATATGGACACTTCAGCTATCACCGCATATGTTGCTATGATTTGCCTTCCTCTTATCATAGTTTTCCCATACTGTAAATTTTGTAGGAATTCAATAGCAATTGCTTCATTGGGTTGCTGAAATCGTGTGAACTATGTTATCCACTTGGCTCTGGCGAGAATTTCTCTGGTTGCATCAGAAACAACCAGTATTAGTGGTTCCTTGCACATTGTTCTTCCTCCCATACTGTCTAGATTCTACAAATAGTTAGTATAGCAGAGATATCATAGCAATAGACAGAGCCGAGCTATGGAGCAACAAGTTGTTATAATGGTTATTTTTAGATGATACTTTACAAGTATGAATACTGTTAACTAGAACTTGCTATTGTACCACTTTCTCCATAATTATGGAATGTTGTATTGCTCTGCACGATCTAATAAAGGATTGACACACATACATAAATACATTGGAGGTTGCTCCTCTCCCCCCTTTAAAATGATAGGTCACCTTCGACCGAATGAGTGAAGGAATGACGTGCTGGCGGCAGAGTACAGGGGTGATAAAAGTGGCAAGGTACACATATTAATGATAAGATCGCTAAATATATTGGAGTGCTGAAATCAATGCATATAACAAAAATTATCAGTAAGTGTGGAGATGCCGTGAGATGATTCGAAAAGGAAAAAGGACATCGGATTCAGGAAAGATACTTTTCCGTCATCATTCCACTTAAACTACTATGATTGATTTTTAAAAGATATCGCATGCCTAAAGGCTCAAAAATAGATTTGGAACATAATCTCTCTATAGTAAAGGTAAAAAATAAGAAAAGGGAGTTATAATAACTATTGATATTAAGAATAAGACTCCAATACCATTAGTAGTGCTTCTGTTTCCCACATGTGTTTATAACCTCGACAGAGTTGCTTTTTCACCTTTTAGAACCATGATCCTCTACATATAATTAGGAAAGTGCATTATGATGCCAGAGTGGAGACCAATGTACTGGCTTGGTAACCAGATGAATACATTGCCATGCACTGGGAAGGAGCAAAAGGTGGGCAAGCCGGCTGGTGATGAGACCTCCTGTTCCAAGGACTTTATTCTTTTGATGCATCCATTGGATCATATCCCTGGTGTGGTGGCCATAGTGGGAATGCCACTTTGCTACTTCCTTATGATCATGGTAGGCTGGCTCCTGATGAGACCCCCTATCCTCCATCTGAAAAATCATAGAATTGTAGTAAACAGATATATATATATATATATATATATATATATATATAATATATATATATATATATATATATATATATTGAACAACACTTCCTATTTATATATAGAGGGTGGCTCAACACTCCTTAAGAGTAGGAATGGTGGAAGAAGTTTGAACATATCAATAGAAAAAAAAAGTATGCCCTTAATCTTATTTAATGATAATGAACAAAGAGAATTATGGGGGTTAGGGAAGAACCAACTTGGTACAAATAATCAATAAATTTGATTTATAGTGAAAATAAGGACAGTGAAGTGATATAGATGGTTGTGTCCTTCCTTCTTTGTCAATACAAAGCAATCTCATTAAAGATGATAATATTCGATTTTCTTGTTTTAATAAACTTCAAATTTTGTATCCTTCCATATATATATTTGTATACTTGTCTTATAGAGGATCTTAAGGAGTGAAATAATATTCACAAAGTGCTTATTTCCTAAAGAAAACCTCACACAAAGAGTGTTGTTCATTATAGGGAACAACAAGAAAAGACACACAAAAAGGTGTTGTTCCTTAGAGGGAACAACGGTTGTTCCTTAGAGGGAGCAGCAGCTGTTCCTTAGAGGGAACAGCAGCTGTTCCTTAGAGGGAACAACAAGAAAACAAATCCAAATGAAACTGTTGTTCCTTAGAGGGAACAACAACTGTTCCTTAAAGGGAACATCAGCTGTTCCTTAGAGGGAATTTAAGGAACAGTGTGAAAACAAATCCAAACGAAACTGTTGTTCCTTAGAGGGAACAACAATTGTTCCTTAAAGGGAACAACAGTTGTTCCTTAAAGGGAACAACAAAAAGCAAATGCGCACAAAACTGTTGTTCCTTAGAGGGAACGACAACTGTTCCTTAGAGAGAACAACAACTATTCCTTAAAGGGAACAATAAAAAGCAAATGTACAGGGCATTGCTATTCCTTAGAGGGAATGACATCTATTCCTTAGAGGGAACAACAACTGTTCCTTAAAGGGAACAGCATGAAAACAAATATATAAGGAACTATTGTTCCTTAGAGGGAATGGAAGATGTTTCTTAGAGGGAACAACAACTATTCCTTAAAGGGAACAACACGAAAATTTGTACACAAAATTGTTGTTCCTTAGAGGGAACGAGAGCTGTTCTTTCGAGGGAAAAATAGTTGTTCCTTAAAGGGAACAACAAGAAGAAAATCCATATGAACATTATTGTTTTTTAGAAGGGACAACAATTGTTCCTTAAAGGGAAAAAAAACTGTTCCTCAGAGGGAACAACAAAGGAAAAGTAGAAAAAAAAAGAACTTATATACAATTTATACAAGTAATTTCAATCAAAGTAGAAAGAAAAATTTATGTACAAATTTCAAAAACAAATGAACTATTCACTGGGCCAATGCCGAGGACGGGTTTCCTTCCTCAACA
The DNA here is from genome assembly GCA_000404065.3 of Pinus taeda. Classification (NCBI taxonomy): domain Eukaryota; kingdom Viridiplantae; phylum Streptophyta; class Pinopsida; order Pinales; family Pinaceae; genus Pinus; species Pinus taeda. The sequence continues at coordinate 148,986 of APFE031688106.1, read as the reverse complement.
ATAATTTTTATAGTAGAATCTTCCCGTAATTGTTGGCAAAAAGACTCCCTAGTAATCGGTTTGTGATAGAGTCATACTCGATGTCAATTCACTTTAAAAGAGTAACCAAACCCATCAATGGTGGCTAATGTGAGGGTGCCATTATCATTCACCTTTTGTATCTCATAAGGTCCTAACGATCTAGTCTGGAGTTTTACCAGGAAATCCTGGAACCTAGAATCATAAAGGAGTGCCCAATCTCTTCGTGGAAGATCTTTTTGATAAGGGCATCATTCCATTTCGCTCTTTGTTGTTGGATTAGTGCAGTGTGCTGAAGAGATGATAGCCAAATTTCATCCAATTCATTGATTTGATGTAGCCTATTAATCTGTGCTTCATTTAAGTCCAATCCTACCTCTTGAGCTATCCTCAATGTCTAGATTTTAAATTCAATTGGGAAGATAGGTTCTTTGCCAAACACTAGTTGATATGGGGAATATCCCATGGTATTTCTCCATGTCATGTGGTATGCCCACAGGGCTTCTGGCAATCGAGTAGCCCAGTAATGTATATGTGATGCAACTGTCTTTTTGAATATTGCCTCGATTACTTTATTGGTGCTTTCTACCTGACCATTTGCCTGCGGGTGGTATGGAGTCGTGATTCTGTGCATGATATGATGATTCTTTAATATTGTAGCGATCTTATGGCCTATGAATTGAGGCCCTCCATCCGTAATTACCTCTCTAGGCAAGCCATATCACATGAATAGTTGGAAACGAAATTGGATTATTGAGTCCTTTGTTGCCCTTGGTAATGCTTTCGCCTTCACCCATTTAGTCACATATTCTGTTGCAAGTAATATGTATGTCTTTTGATTAGATGATGGGTTTATTGGACCAATGAAGTCTAACACCCATCGTTCAAAATGTTTAATGACCAATTGCAGGTGCAGGGGCATCTCATCAGACTGCCCAGGGTGTCCCATTCTTTGGCAGTTGTCACATGCCTGGATGAACATCTTGGCATCTCTAAAACTGGTGGGCCAATAATAGCCCATCTGCAAGATTTTGTGGCTAGTCCTGCAGTTTGCAAAATGACCCCTGCAAGGCCCATCGTGACATTCTTTTAGGATGTTGAAGACTTCGTATTTCCTGACATAACTTCGAATGTGCATATCGGCCCCTGTATGAAATGAATATCCTCCGATCCAGGAGAACTGAGTGCTACGCTGGACTATTTGTTTTCTTTCATTAGGCGTCAGGTGCTTTAGTAATTTTCCCACTGCTAGGTAGTTTGCGACATCCACGTACCATGGTGTTTTAACGGTGACAGCGAATAAGTGTTCATTAGGGAACTGGTCTTCTACTGTTGCCGAGTCGTCTATCTTTGGCATTCATGAAAGGAAGCCTGCTACTGGATTTTCTTTTCCCGGTCAATCTTTAATAGTGATATCGAATTCCTGCAAAAGGATCAACCATCTTATCACTCTTCCATTTGTAACTGGTTTATTAGCTAGATATTTAATAACAGAGTGATCAGTATACAAAACCACAGGGTATCCTGTTATATAATGTCTGAATTTATTGATAGCACGATTTTTTTATAGTTACAACAAATAAATATTCATCAGGAAACTCGTCTTCTACTACTGTTGATTCATCTGTCTTTGGCATCCGTGAAAGGAAGTCTGCTACTAGATTTTCTTTTCCTGGTCGATCTTTGATAGTGATATCGAATTCTTGCAAAAGAATCAACCATCTTGTCACTCTTCCATTTGTAACTGGTTTATTAGCTAGATATTTAATAACAGAGTGATCAGTATACAAAACCACAGGGTATCCTGTTATATAATGTCTGAATTTATTGATAGCATAGATTACAACCAAAAATTCCTTTTTAGTAACAATATAATTTAATTCAGCAGGAGATAGATTTTTGATGATATAGTATATTGCATATGGTTTTTTATCTTCCTCCTGGCCAAGAACTGTTCCAATGGCTGTGTCTGAAGCGTAAGATGAAATCTATAATGGAAAATCCCAGTTTGGGCCTTGTAATACTACAGCTGTTGATACAAGCCATTTTAAATTTTCAAAAGTGATGTCACATTGTTTAGTCCAGATGAAATCAATATTTCCTATTAATGCACATAATGGTGCAACAATTTGAGAAAAAATATTTATAAATCTTCTATAATAGCCAGAAAATCCCAAGAAACTGCGTACCTCAGTTTGTGTGGAAGGGGTAGGTATTAAAAGGATTATCTGAATTTTTGCTGGATCTGCTTGGATTCCAGCTACTGAGATATAGTGACCCAAGATGAGGTCCTCAATCATCATCATGTGGCATTTTTCATGGCTGAAACAGAGCCTGGTAGCAATGCATCTTTGCAGAACTTTTTCTAATGTTTGTAATGCCGGCTCGAAGTCATCTCTGTAAGGTGTAAAGTCATCTATGTACACCTTGAGCCCTTCATTTATCAGATTTGAAAAATGCTGAGTATAGCCCTCTAGAATGTGGTAGGTGCATTGCACAGACCAAAAGGTAAGACCTTGTAAGCAAATGTCCCCCAAGGGTAGGTAAAGGTAGTCTTGTCCTCATCTTCAGGGGCAATTTGTATTTGATTCTAGCCGCTGAAGCCGTCTAGAAAAGAAAAGAATTTTTTTCCTGCCAATGTGTCCAAGACCTGGTTAATGAATGGAAGGGGAAAATGGTCTTTTTGGGTTTCTTTATTAAGCTCTCTATAGTCAACACGTATACGCCACTTTCCATTCTTTTTAGGGACCACTACTAAAGGAGAGACCCATTTGCTGTCAAATATAAGGTAGATGAAATTTACATCTAACAATTTTTGTAGTTCAGCTTTAACAATGTCCTTAAGATGAGGGTTTAACCTCCATTGAGGTTGTTGAATGGGCCTAGCATCTTTCTCTATATAAATGTGGTGCATGCATAATTGGGGATCAATCCCTTTCATGTCCGGCTAATCCCATGTGAAGGCCTCTTTATATTTTCTCAAAAGTTGAACAAGCTTCTATTCTTGTTCAACAGTCAGGTTTTTGTCAATATTTAAAGTTTTTCCTGGTTCAATCTCTATGGTTTTGCTGTTATAAACAGAAGTTGTTGGTATTGACTGGTTGTTAATATCTTTTAAGGGATCTTCTCCTATTTCGTTATTGAGGGTTGCTTCGATCATGTGACATTTAGATGGGATACCGCATCTGGTTGGTTAATGTAAGTGTTAATGATGTCATCTTCTGTTTGATCCTTGAATTCAAGAGCATCTTCTATAGTTAGCGGTGATCTAATGTTTTCAGTTAGATATGATACAAGTTGTTTTCTAGTTTTGATTATTGCTAAACTTGGCTAAGATGGAGGATATAAGGCTATATTATTTACATTGCTTCCTCTTTATATAGCCATGCTACTTGTTCGACAGCTTATGTAAGCATCCGCGGTTGTTAGCCAACGTTTGCCTAGAATCAGGGGATGTCCATTGAGTCAGTTTCTAGGATTGATGATCAGAAAGTCTGCATGGTATTCCCAGGAGTCTACAAACACCATTACATCCTGTAATGTGCCTTCTGGTTTGAATACCGATCGGTCAGCCAGTTCCAACAAGGTCGTGGTTGGGTCCAAGGATGAAATGCCAAGCTTTCGACACGTTGTTGTTGTTGTAAGAATATTGATTGTTGCTCCTAAATCGACTAATGCATCGGGGAAGGAGAATCAGTTTATTTGCACAGTGACTATAGGATTTCTTGGGTCCTCATATTTTACAAGTGTTTATGTGCCTGACAGTGAGTCAGATAAGGTATCGACTACATGGACAGTTGGGGTTGTTTTTATTTTCCTCTTTGGCTTTTTTGTGCACAATTCCTTAATAGTTTTTGTATAAATTGGAATGTCCTGAATAGCCTGGAGGAGAGGTATCTTTACACAAAAATTTTTCAATTCTCCCAGAAGATCAAAATCAGGATATTCTATTGGGTAGGGTATGATTAATCTTTCTGGGAATGGTGGAGAAGAGGTGATCATTTGATCGTGAGTTTTCTGTTTAACCATGTTCTCCACTTGCGGTGCTTGTTCTACAGGTAACGGATCTTCAATTTGTTTATTTTTATCCCCCTCTGATTCTATTATCCACCCAGACCTTAATTGAAGCTCACTGCACTCCCTTAACTTGGTTTCTGGCTCTGGTCCTTCAATAATTTACATAGATTGAACCAGTCTGTTGTTGGGGTTTGGGTAGGGTTGGGCTGGGAGCTGCGATTGTAGGTTGGTTTGAGGGTTCTGTTGTAATGTATAGGGTGTTGGTAGTGTGGGTTGAGGTAGGGGGATTGTTCCTATTGGCTGGTGTGTAGGTCTTTGCCAGTTTGACTGCCAATTCTGGTTCTGTGAGGTTTAGGGTGGCCATTGGGATTGATATGCATTATTTTGCCAAAACGGTGGGAAGTAAGAGGAATTTGGCCAATTGTTATTTTGATTTGATTGGTTGGGCTAAGGTGGCATAGGGAATGGTTGTTGTGACCAACTGGAAAAAGGTGGCAGGTTTTGCCACATGGCTCATGGGTATTGCTGCGAATTATATTACGAAGGTTGGAAGAAAGAAGATGGATCAATGGGTGTACCTGTTTGTTGTGGTTGACATTGGCGACGCTGATTTAGCAGGTAGACTGGTTATGTTTCTTCCTCTGCCTCCTTATAGACTGCTTTTATCTTTGGGAGTGATGGGCAACTTTCTATGGTATGATCTTTAGTACATATGGCACATGTTTGCACCATATCCTGCGGGCATTCTTTGTGACTATGCTTCTTCCTGCATCTAGGACAAATATCACCAAGTTTTGTTCGTCTTTCGCCTACTTTTGCTTGGCTTGCATAATGTCCAATTGAGTTGTCAGAGTTCCCAAAATATCTGTTTTGAAATCCTCTAGCAGGTTGCCAATTTCTGCATGAGTTATACCTCCACTAAATATTTTGTTGTCCGTGGAGGTCATGTCGCGTTCTGCTGGTTTCAATCTCATACTGCCTCTTGAGGACTTGATACATAATTTAATAATGTCAGCATATTCTTCTAGATATGTATCACCTTACCCATAATATTTAATGTTTCTATCCATTGTTCTTTCATCCCTTTAATCAGTGTAGTTTTTAGCACATTATCAGGTAAAGGCAGAGTTGCATAGGGAGACCGCTGGAGGTTATATTGAAATCGTTCCACATATTCTTCTAATGTTTCACCGGGTCTTGCTACCATTTGGAATATTTCATCTTTCAATTCCCTAGATCTACAATAGTCCTGATATTTTTTAAGGAAAGCGGTTTTCATTTAATCCTAATCATTTATTGTACCACCACCTAATCCCATAAACCAACGCGAGGCTACTCCTTTCAGTGTGGAAGGAAACAATTTTAGTTTTTGGGGGTCGGTGGTACAATCATAACCCCGACATAACACATCAAATTCAAATAGAAATGCATCTGGATCCTCTGATGTTAATCCATGAAAGGTGGGAATATTTTGGAGAGGAATGGCTTTCATGGGTGTGTTGACAACGGTGTCAATGATGGGATACTGCAATGTAGAGGTCTGAGGTGTTTGTGGGTTGCTGGCATCTGATCAAATATATGCCAATACCCTTCTAGGATCTCTAGAGAGTTATTCCTAGGATGATTAGAAGGGGTGGGAATGATCTTAACAACACTCCCTCGATCTGGGATACTAGGTGTTCCTTGTTGAATTACTACTTGAGGGGATCTTGGCTCCTTTGTTTCCACTATTTCTCCTCCTCCTTCACGAATATTACAAGAATTCCCTTCTTGTGAGGAAATTGAGCGTGAATTTTCAATCTCTTGAAAACTCTGCTCAGTTCCCACTGTTTTGCTGTGGACCTCAGCATAGGCTACAATTGGTGAGCCTGAAGGGAAATAGTAGGTTTTTTGGAAGCAACATTTCTGGGACCTACTGATGGCTGAGATTCAGCTTTCTTTAAGATGTTATCTGTGAACAATGATCATCCAAGGGTCACCGGTCCCTTAGATTTGTCGGGTTTGGGTAGTGGAATTGGATTGTTTTCGGGTTTTTTCTTCTTAGTCATTCATGCAAACAATTCAAATGTTTATCTCTACCCTATGTTCCTAATAATTCTGCTGGAAAGAGGGTGAGGGAGTAGGCATTTTATGTGCTTTGTACGCAGGTTCTTACCTTTCATTTTTAATACCCAATTATCTCTCAATAGATAAGCAGTAAATACCTACTTCAGATTTCTGTAATTGTGGTGAAAAGCGGGCAGAGGAGCAGACACTTTACTTGCTCGTTACGTAGGTTCTTACCTTCTGTTTTCAATAGCCAATTATTCTTCAACAACAATCATCAGATGTACATTACTCTTTAGAAATGGCTACACTCTCCCCAACAACAACGCCAAAATGTTGGTCGATAAAAGGTGCCTTTTCAAACTCCTAATTATCCTCACATTAATTATCAATCCAGGCAAGTCTTCTTATTTCAAGAGTGTACACAGTATGTGGCTACTATTTAACTTAGAGAGTAATGTTTCTAAATTGCAGTATAGATCTTTTAAATACAAGAGAAAATGGATGCATCTAGTAAATTCCAATTGCAATTAAAGAAAACTCAATCCTTTAACTAAATCAAATCTTACATTCATCAAAGTAACAACAACATTCGTTGAGAGTACAGTAGTGATAACTCATCCCTCTTTAACTGATTTAATCTAAATCAAACCCAATCCTCAATAATTAATCTAAACAACAAATGAATATCAATCTGAGAGTTTCAACATCAATAGTTATCACTCTTTACAGTTGATTATATAAAGTGGAATATTTATCTAAGAAACTTGATTTGAAATGAAAGAAAACTGAATCAATGACAATCCTGCAAATTATATAAAATAAAGAGATTCTGTCAATACTGGAAAAAAATAAATAGCGCAGCGATAAAATCACAGAAAGTGAGAATACTATCAAACCATCGCACTTGCGAGAATTGGAAATGTATGACACAGGAAGAGCATTTGAATCCACTAGTGGGCGGGCCCTTAGTCGCCAGCGAAACACTGCTAAGTTACTTTATGAAACGCGATGGAACAACAACTTTAATTATATATGAATCATCAAACTGAATGAGCATTACAATATATTCATGTTCTTCTTGACAGCGAGAGTCTGTGAATACAATTACAATTACAATAATACAGAAATTCCTCCTCCCTTTCTTCTTACAAAAACATCTATTTTATAATCGAAAAGGGTACAAAGATAAGTGATAAATGTGATCCCTTAGCATCTCTCGATCTTGAGGGATTCGCAATAGTTTTCCATCATTAGACATTATTTCCTTTCTTGCTTTGATCCTGTTGATTTGCTTTTGGACGTATCTGCAACCGCCACATTCCTTCCTTAGCTTGTCAATGTTTTCTATTTCTTCACAAGGAATAGCATTTGTCCCTTTTGTTGTTTTTCTACAGAAAGGAAGGTAATAATTAGCCAAAGCATAACTACAGATAATTTCTGTATTTCTTACCGTAATTCCTTAATAGATTAGTGCATTGAGATATAGAAAGGATAAGAATAAAGGAAAACGATAATAAGTTAATAGTAAATGCATACCTTTTCCATGACCCAACAGAAGACAGAGAGGAACCTTTGGTATTCCGATTGGGAGAACACGAGACCCTCGTGATCTTGGGCTAAGACTCCAGTATAGGAGGTAGAGGGGAAGGCAGCAGAGGAGGCAGAGGCGGAGACAAACCAATAGGCTCAAATCCAGGGCCATCAGATTCGAAAGAAGAGGAGGAGGACGAAGAGAAAGAAGACATGGCTGACCAAAATCTAGAATGAATGACTCAGGGACCATTGGCTCTCTCGGGTGATTTGCACAAGATGCCGAAGTGGTTGGAGAGGATGATCACAAATTTTGACCCTGATAGCACAACGAAGGCAGAATATCACTTAGAAAACTTCTACCTACAGTTACATACACTTGAGGTATGCTATGATGATGTTGCATGTAGACTGTTCCCATGTACTTTGGATGGTCATGCAACTACATGGTATCATATCCTTCTTGTCAACTCCATATAGAACTAGGGTATTTTCAAACATATGTTTCTTGAAATGTTTATTGATGAAAAGACCCCAACCATGTTACTCAAAGAATTGGGAAGCCTGAAGGTGGTGGGAAAAGAAAAGGTAAAATATTTAAATTAGAGTTTTCTATGCACATTGAATAAGTTTGCAGCGTACACGAAACCTCATGACTCCATCACCATCGATTACTACATGTCCGCATTGCCGACCAAAATTGTGCAGTTCATCAAGCGAGTTGTGAAACCAACACTCTTGGAAAACGACCTATATGTGCTTGGAGTCATCAAGGATGATGAACCAGTGAAGGACTCCATAGAGGCGAGTAGGAACCCACAGGCCGCAGAAAGAAAGGGTAAGGATAGGGAAACAATTGATATTGAAACCCTTACTTTCCTTGTCAATAACTTGACAGCAGAAGTGTCTGACCTTAAACAACGAACAATGGACACATATGTGAACAATCGACTACCCAATCAGAGACAAGGAAGCATGTCATCAGGAAGGAACCATCTCCTGACTAAAAAAAATAAAAGCTCTATGTTCTAGCTCAAGCAGTGTGCGAACGACGAATTATGTTCATTTCATGAAGATGATCACTCATAAAGGTCTTGCTCGGACTAGAATTGAGATGCAGACTTAGTATACGACTGCACACTTGATGTAGACATCAGTGCACAGGAACAACCCTAAGATATAGATAATAACAAAGATGTTGCACTAGATGAGGCATCAAGCTCTCGGCATGTGGTAAACATGTATCAGTGCTCACAAGTAACGCAAAAGACGAACATCAAGAAACATCCCCAAAAGAAAAATGATCATTACAATCTCAGAAGTAAGGGAGCTCCCCCCACAATTGGGGAAATGTAAGAAAAGTTGAAATTGCTGATGAGGAAGGTTGATCCACCAGCCATGCCAAAGCAAAAAATGAAAATAAAGCCCGGGAAGCCAGCAAAACTGCAGAACACTCTGCCAGACAACAAAAATTTCAATTATACCATGGACACCTCGATGAGTCTACCCCCTCTAGATTACAACATTGTGGAAGACATGAAGAAAACTCACACAAACATTAGTTTGTTCTAGTTGTTTAAGATCTAGAGCTAGCGGGACATCCTACTGTGTGCACTAGGACATACATCAGCAGACAATGCAACCTCTACTAGCAATGGAACAAGCACACCTCCTGGATCACTTTCAACTATGCTAAACACACTGAGGATGGAAGAAGAAAATTCTATTTGCCCTCCATTCCTACTTTCATTCGAAATATTCAATTGTAATGTTCACAACTGTTTGGTTGATTCTTAGGCGGCAGCCAATGTCATTTCGCTCTCCATTGCCAAAAGGATCAATACATAGTGGAGCAAGAAATCCGCTAAGATCATCCAACTTGATCGAACATCTGTACTAGCCATTGAAAAACTTCACAATGTGATCATCGGACTATCTCACGACGACTGAGTTCACCAGTGCATAAACATTGTTGTTTTGGACATACCAGAAGTGTATGGCTTACTGCTCAGTAGAGACTAGTCTAGCAAGCTGAACAAATACTTTGCTACAGACTGGTCACACATGTGGCTTCCATACAAGGGAAAAAATAGTCGAATCCGAGTGTTATTTGAGAGATATATGAGGAACAATGTCACTCCCATCAATGGAGAAAATGAACCATTGGCCTTCACAGATCTCATGTTTGGCAACTGCCTCTTGGAAACGACGCTGTGGTGTTATCTTGGACACCTATCCCCAACCCCACTAGACACGTAGTTGGGTCTCCTTCTTTTCCCAATTGATGGAAATGAAACATGTACCATACATTGTAATATTAGTAGCAGTAGCAACAGTAACAACAATAGTAGTAAGTGAAAGGACATCAAATGGTTTGTGTACAGACAAGTTGTGGACCATGTATTTTGACGGATCAAAGACATAGGATGGCTCAGGAGCCAAGCGTGTCTTGATCAACCCAAACAAGAAGAAGCATCTGATCTCGAGTCACTTGGAGTTCGAGTGCATGAACAATGTTGCTAAATATGAAGCACTCATGTTGGGCTTGCAGAAAGTCATTAGCCTCAATGTGGTCATGCTCAAACAGGTAGGTGATTTTAAAATAGTGTTATGGTAGATACATAATACCATTCACTATTTATCACCACATCTCAAAAGTTACTAGCAAGCGATATGGCGACTGATATCTAACTTCCAAGCATTCAATATCACTGTTGTACCAAGAGCGTGTAATGCAGTTGCCAATACTTTGGCAAACTAAAATTCTAGAATGTCACCACTTAGGGATAGATTTACTATTGAAATTTTGTATAGACTATCTATCTTGGATAACATAACTAATTTACGGGTGTTTTATGATGATCGACAGATACTAAATTTCATGGCCAGTGCTGATACCTTGAAGGATGCAACGATAGACGAAGAAAAGCACGAGCGATCTTTGCAATCTAGGATAGATATCAAGAAAGGCCACCTCATTCCCAAAGGTGTGGCAACTTTGGAAAATCTCTATGACTTGCAAGAACACTTCCAGGGGTTGAGGAACAAAAAAAATCACAGCTATACTATGATGCATGAACTCATTAGCTTGGGAACAAAACAAGATCTGAATTTCGTCAATCTCGATACATGTTGCATGAAGCAAGAGTGGAAGGCCTTTGTCTGCCTTTTCAAATAGTATCCGGATGTGTTCATGTGGATGTACGATGATCTGAAAGCTTACGACAAGTGAATAATACAACACATCATTTCAATCAAAGAAGGGGTCAATCCATATCAGCAGAAGCTGAGAAAAGTACATCCTTCACTTGAACCCCTCATACAGAAAGATCTCACCAAGTTGTTGGATGCACAGATCATATACAAAGTTCGTCATTCTAGTTGGGTTTCAAACCTTGTTCTTGTACGAAAGAAGTCTAGGGAAATCCGCTTGTGCGTTGATTTCTGGAACTTGAACCACGCCTCGAACAAAGAAAATTACCATGTACCATCTATGGAGCACATCCTACAAACTATATCTGGGGCACATATGTTTTATTTACTTGACGGGTTATCAAGATATAATCAGGTTCTAGTAGCTAAACCTGATAGACTCAAAACTACCTTCTGTAACAAGTGGGGTACATTTGCATACATAAGAATTCCTTTCGGGCTCGTGAATGCAGGTGTGACCTTTCAGCATGCCGCGGACATCGCCTTCCATGGACTCATCGGACAAGGCATTGTTGTGTACCTCAATGATGTTACTGTGTTCTCCAGAAAATGAGAAGACGACATACACCATCTGAAGAAAATTTTTGAGCGATGCTAGAAATACGGGAATTCCTTGAATCCAAAAAAGAGCATATTTGTAGTGTATGAGGGGAACCTCCTTGGACACATCATTTCCAAGAGTGAGATCATGTTTGATCCCAACCGGGTCCAGACTATCACACGGATCCCTCACCTAGTCAACAAGAAGCAATGCAGTCTTTCTTGGGAAAGATAAACTTCATTCGGAAGTTCGTCTCTAATTATGTGCAGATAGTCAAACCAATGCAAGCCATGATCAAGAAGAATGCGGTTTACAGCTGGGGAAAGAGGGAAAAGTACACATTCACCCATATAAAGTAGGATATTACACAAGTTCCTGCACTCTACAGCTTGGATTTCAATAAAGACTTCGTGCTATACACCTTCACCTCCGATGACTTGCTCGCTGCAGTACTCACTCAAAAGATGAGATGAACGATGAACGTCCCATCTCCTTCATGGGCGCAAGAATTCAGGGACCCGAACTCAACTATCCTATCTTTAACAAACAAGAATATGCAATATACAAGGCGATTAAACATTTCAGACCCTACGTACTAAAAAACCATTGGATAGTTTATGTGCCTCACCCAGCAGTCCAATCACTGCTTGTACAACAAGAGCTAGGTGAACGACGTGCTAACTGGATGATAGGCTTTCAAGAATATGATCTTGACATCAATATAGTTCATTGTGTCAACAGTCATGGTCTCTACATACTGGCAACAGAGGCACTACACGCATAGGAGGAAGAAGGAGAGCTTGCAGATTGGGAGCAAGAAGTTGAAATGTATGATGTAGTGCGAGCACCACCCATTGTAAACATAAACTCTTGGTACGTAGATGTGCACCAATACCTTGAGCAAGGCACCATACCCTCTCACTTTTCCATCAAACAGAAGAGGGAATTGCATCTCAAAGCTTTAGCTTATCATTTGGTGCCCGAAGTTCTTTACAAAAAGAACAACAACAGAATCTTTCTCAGGTAACTAGAGGCACATAAATCAGAGAAGGTTTTGCAGGACTGCATTATGGACAAGTCGGGGGTCACTTTGTAGGAAATACCACTGCACACAAAGTTATGCGAGCTGGTTTCTATGGCCCCACATTATTCAAGGATGCACACACTTACACCTGCAAGTGCCCGGTTTGTCAGCGATGCATTGACAGAACGAGAAGGTTAGTAGCCCCATTGCACCCTGTTGCAGTGATAGAACCATTCCAACAATGGGGCCTGGACATCATCGGGGAAATATTTCCACATTCGTTGAGACAACACCATTACATTTTGACAGATACTGATTACTTCACGCAGTGGACAGAAGCAGTTCCACTCAATCAAGTGAATGACCAAGAAGCCATCACCTTCCTCCAACAGAATGTCATATCATTCTTTGGCATTCTAGTATCACTTGTGTTTGATAATGCAATGTACTTTTATCTTTAAAGCTTTATGATTTTTCATTACAAAATGGTATTGTTCTTGAACACTCATATAACTACTACCCACAGGGAAATGGTCTCGCAGAATCCACGAACAAAAACATGATCCGTATAATCAAAAAGACTGTTTACTTTGAGCAGCATAACTGGCACTCTACTTTAATGAATGCGTTATGGACTGACCACATAACACTAAAACCCGCTCTGAATACCTCACTGTACTTCCTAGTTTGTGGTAAATAAGCCATCCTACCACCCAAGATCTACTTTCCTTTGCTTCAATTGTCTCAAGAATCCCAAGGAAAGCCTTGCCAGATAGCCTAGCTAGGATGGACACATTTCACAAACTACATGAAGAAAGGATGAAAGAAAAATAAAAGTTTACACTCCACCAGAACTGTATCAAGAGATGGTTCAACAAGAAGTCTACAGGGAAAGCTAACTTCGATGTTGGTGACTTAGTCTCCAAATGGGATAATCCCCATGAAGATAAAGGCAAACATATGAAGTTCTAGTCCCTATGGATTGGTCCGTACATAGTCCATTAGAAGCTTGGCCCACACACATACCATCCACAGTCACTTGATGAGAGCACTGACAACCTTCTTGTCAATGGCTGGGATCTCAAATACTATTTTCAATAGGTTGGGTTGCGCCCCGCGCCATGTAGATAGTATGCTTACTTCTTATTGCTTGTTTTTTCTTTGTTTGCTTTTCTTACTATTTTTGTTTCGTTTGGTTTGTACCTTCCTATTGTTGTTTTCTGGAAATAAGTGATGCCATCTACTGAGTTCTGGCTTTTGAATGAGTATGTGGCTTAGATCTGAAGAGACTTGTGACACTGCAACACTTGGCCAATCCTGCGTCCATCTTCCCTGTGCTTCATTATAACCTTCAATAGATGAAGTCTTGATGGAAAACATGAACCATATATAAGGGAATTTTGGGTCCAACCATGAACTTGTGTCCACACTGGGAAACCCCATGCCTGCACTCAGTCTTTTTCTCTGCGTGATCAAGCTCATCCAACTAGTAGAAAAGAAGAAGGGGAAAATATAAATGAACAAACCTACATCAAAGGTCTACATGCTTCTCTAAATGAACAACCTCTTCTACTTTCAATAAGTCGGGATTCCTCTTCTACCGCAAAAATAAATAAGTGCCTATGCACAGTCCTCTTTAAAAAAAATACAAAGGTGAAAGAAGAGAAAGGCTCCTTGTGCAAAGAAGTGAAGCATGTAACTCCACCGGGGTACTGACCAAGATCGATGGTAGTGGAGCAATGTGTTTGTTGTTGCGTGACTCTATTGGGGTACTGTCCAGGCCCACTGGAAGTGGAGAAACAGCAAAGATGAAAACTTATACTTTGAAAATTTCTAACTCGTGAGTCAAATTACCCTTCTCGATTTTCAAACATTGTGAATAAGATGAAATTTTGTTTTGTTTGACTGAGATGGCAAAAGGTGAACCATGTCTGTCAATGTGGTAAGTCATAAATCCGAAGTAACCCTCATAGTGATTCAATACTCCCTAAAAGGCCAACGCCATGTGTTGTCAATGAATCAAAACAGAGAAGTTGGAATTCTACTGGTGTATCGCCAAGTGTTTTAGTGGCTACAACACCCTCCAAAATTTTGGACCGCATCCAAAATTAGAGCCTCGCTTAAATTTTAGTTGATGTTTACAATCACTCAAGCTCACCTTGTGGACTCATGTTGAGTATTTGCACCCTGTTTGCTTGACTGTTCAATGGAAAGATTTTTGCATGTTGGTCATAATGTCGCACTTGCAACCATGTTATGGTTGTGCACAAGGTTTTCATTCCCTGTTTACATGTTTTATTCACCATGTAAACATTCTTTGCACTCATACACAAAGTTGTATACACTGTCGCACAAGAGTTGTCGCGGTCGCTCAATGATCCATCACAAGTGTCGTGCTTATCGCTCACACCACCGATAAGTCATGTTGAGCATATGTTGTCTTGATGGTTTGAGGTGTCTTATCGTTAAGTTATGTTGAGTGTGTGTTTGCAATATTCATGTATGAACAAATTCACTCACTCATACACTTAGTAATTTTACTAAAGTTTCGACGTTCGAATCACCCTCTAGAAGCCAGACCACCACCTTGTAATCGACTCGACCAATTGTCACCCACAATAGCACAGAAGTGTCCAATAACCCATTTCAATATGTGTTGACTACAATATTATTATCCAACCCTTCTATTGGTCAACCAAAGAGTTTGACCGTGCGGTCACCCTGGGATTCCCCTAAAAAATTGCACAGAAGCCGCAGACCTTTCCCACTCCACTGACTCAGAAATCTGCAAAGATAGGACAGATAGACACCAAATGTCTGCCCCTGTCTCCCCTTTAGGATTGCACAATTTTTCCATCCAGTCACAAGTAATCCAACCGGCTACTCACCCAAAAAATTGCACAGATTTCTAAGCAAGCCCCTCAATAGCCTAGCATCCCACTTAGCTTAGAAACTACGTAGAAGTGGTTAGCTGGTCAGCATAAAAAAATTACGCAGTTTTTGTCTCCATCAAACCCCATAGGCCGCTGCTAGCTCCCTCTAGGAATTGTGTAGTTTTTTTGCCAAGCCATCCCATAGCCCGTTGCCAGCTCTCTCGAGGAATTGTGCAGTTTTCGCTACTAAGCCATCCTAAAGCCCACAACCTTCTCCCTCTAGGAATTGAGCAGTTTTTGCTGCCAAGGCCTTTTGCTGCACAAACTACTTCATCCCAGAAATTGCATAGATCTTACCTCTAGTATACCAAGATCCTGTGGATAGTCATTGCCGATCCAGATTTTCCATCTCAGTCTCCCAATGACCTCTAAAAAAATTTCACCAGCAGTGTCCAGAACTTGCATCCTAGCTCGAAACTTGCCTTGTGTAGTTTCACAGCCTTGTTCTCTCTCTTGGTCACCTGCATCGAAAAACAAACAATCATGCATCATGGTGGACTAGGAGGTTTATGGATTTGATTTCATCTTGTCATGAGTGATTGTAGATACATGTACATGAACGAACATGATGTGATGATGAATGGGATGAAAAAGGAGAGTACATGAAAAGGGATGTGTTTGTGAATGACGAAACATGAGAGGAAATATTTTCATGAACGAACAAACATGTCAAGCCTGTAAAAGTAAAAACAAAGGAGAAATGTGCACATGCAACAGCAAGCGAATCCAATGACCATCGAGAACTTCACATACCTTTCCATACAGAGGTGAAGCTGCGATGCACCAAGAAGACATCCAACACTTAATAGCATTGCAGCCTAACATGCAAACCATGTTGGCTTGTTGGGGCCTGACCCAAGTTCAGAGTTAATTAGCCAAACAAATCCCTATACTACTGGCCCTGTTGACAATAGTCCGCGGAGCGCAGACTAAGATCTCACCCGAAGCAGTATGGGGGGATCCTGGAACTAGGTTTACGCACCCTTGAGATGTCTGAGGGGTTGATTTAGTCTAACAAAGAATACTTTGGCGCAGGTTACTTCGCACCCTTCCCTGGCCTGCGTGGCCTTCGCACCCTTCCCTGGCCTGCAAGGCCTTCGTGCCTTGTTATATTTGCCTTTGCACAGCCCTACCCAGGGGCTGTGGGGCTTTCACGCTGTTGGAGCAGTGATACACACTATTTCCCCAAGTCACACTGTGGATATTACTTATCTTCTTGTAACAATTAGTTATCTTCGCGTAAACAGATACCTTTTATTAGATTTACTTATTCAACACATTCATATAAGTTTGTGTGGTAAATAAACATTAAACTTGCAAGTCATACCTAATATAATTCAATGCATAAAACAAGAAAAGATACACAGAAATATGGTAACGCTTCTCTTTATTAATGCTTCCAACAGTTACAAACTCAACTTTCCCGACGCACTCAGTTGCAGGGGTCTGTGCACTCAGCTGCGGACTACTAGGCCTCTGTGCACTAAGCTATAGAGCCTTATGCTACTCTACGACCCAAAGACACGACTCTACAGTTCAACTCAATGCTTCATGGATTGATTTCCTTCGATCCTTGTTCCTTTCATATCTTTACACTTATAGCCTTGCTCTATTTATGGGTAGATCTCTCAAACTGACATTACGTTACAAATATGAAGGCAGACAATCCTATGACTCTAGTACAAATTCGCTCTCTGCACCCACAAATCGCGGAGTCTTTATAATGGACTTAGTCAAAAATTGGCCATTAAGCCCCAAAACTTGCCTTGGGGGGATCCCACGCCCAACAGGCCCCCAACACAAACATTGTGAGTTGCCCTCTGGTCACTCTATCAATGCAGAGATCTTCGCATGAAGACCTCCAAACTTTGCTCGGATAGCTGCAAGGTCGGCAGCGCACTGAGCGACTGTCTACTGTATCTCCTGTACGCATTGTTCTGAGGCTGCAGTGTCGTAACTACTCCCCTATATCTATTCCTGTGTCCCCTACATCTGCGTGAGCTTGCCTTCAATTGTTTCTGTGACTACGAAGGCCTCATCGATCCAAGGTTGAACACGCACCTTCAAAACTGCTTCTTTGTGTCACGTTGCATCTTCTTTCTCTTTAAGTCCTTTATGTTGGCATTATGATGCATGTGTTGTACTTGATGGCAACCCACTTTCAACAGGACAACTCACTTGTATATGGTAACTAGATGAATATATGTAACTAGATGAATCTATAGGAGAGATATCAGATGTGACATAATGCATAGCAGTTGTGTTTATAGATGTGACAAAATGCAGGGTAGTTCAAAGGAATAAATTCAGAAGTAATATGGAAAATCACATTGTAACAATTCTATTAAGAGGAAACAAAGTAATGGTACAAAATAATAGGATGAAGGAACAAAGGACTACAAATCAGAATCAAGAAAATGAAGAAAGAGAATGATACACTGGTTCACCTTGTCCAACTAGCGTATACACGCAAGCTCATGGAACAGAAGGAGCGTATACGTATACACACACTTTCATAGGAGGAAAAGCACTTACATGATGGAAAACCAAGGTTTTGGTTCGAGGTATTTGGTCCAAGGTATTTTGGGTCCAAGGTATTGAGAAAGGTCTAAAACTATAAAGGAGGAGAAGATCATTAGGCCAAAAGGTGTGCAAGTATTGAATATCTTATGAAGTGTTAGATCAAATATGTAGGTTATGGGTTTCTGATGCTTTGCTTGATCAGAACTAAGGATGAACCTATGTGGTTGATGATGGATGATGGATCGGGATCATAAGGCCTGAAATGGAGTATCATTATGTGGTTTGATAAAGGATAGTCTAGATCTGAATACTCACACATGTTTTATTTTGTAAATGTTATGATCTAGGTATGACTGAAGTCTGGAATAGCTGTGAAGTTTTAAGTTAGTATTTATAGATTTGTACGTTGTTTCACATTGGTAAAAGCGTGTATACACGCTGGTTAGTCACATCCAAGTAGCGTATACATTATGAAGTATGATATTTGAAGTTACAGTTGGATCTGGTTGTTGTTGCAGAGTTCCGATTTTTGCTCTGTGTTCTGGTGACTGTATTCTGGTGACAGTGTTCTGAATGTTCAGATTTATTGATTGTGATTTGCTTTAGTGATGATGGATGAGATCTAATGATGGATTAGGATCATAATGACTTATCATTGTGTGATCTGATAATGGATGTGCTAGATCTAATTGCTAACACATGTTTTATCCTTTATATGTGATGGTTTGGGTATGTCTAAAGTCGAGAATTGTAGCAAAGTTATAAGTAAGTATTTGTAGATCTATACGCTAGTTTTCTCGGTGAAGGTGTGTATACACGCTGGTTTGGCTCTTCCAAGTAGTGTATGCAAAAGAAAAGCTTGATGTTTAGGGATGATTGATCTATCCGATCAGTGTTGTTGTTTTACTGTTGTGTGTTAATGAAGTCTTCTTAGATCTGAATGTAAGACTGAATGCATAAGGAGGTTGGTATTTGATTGATTGATTGTATAAGTGATCTCTGTCACTGCTTGTGTAAAGATCTATAAGTTGACAATAGATATTCAGTATATTGTTGGTTGGTATAGACTTGATTCAAAAGTTTATGTTTGCAGTACTTTTGAAGGTATACGCAGGTTTGATTAACGAAAGTAGCGTATACACGCAATTTGGGTTCAACCAAGTAGCATATACACTCTGATGCATTGTTTTTCAAGTTACAATTGGTTCTAAGTGATGATGCAGTGTTCTGGGTTCAGATTTGTGTACTGGTTATAGTGATCTGTCTGTTCCAGTTGATTGGTTGAATTTGATTAATTATGAATGAATGGTTGATTCAATTGTGCCAGAGGTTCAATGATGGTTTGATTCAGTTGTGTCAGAGGTTCAGAGGTTTCAATGATTAATTTTTTCAGTTATATCAGAGGTTGATTGGGTTTCAGTGTTTGGTTAATGCAAACGTATTTGATGGTTGTATTGCAATGCTTTTGAGCTTCAATGTTGTTGACGGGTTGAGTATGAAAATTGGATGAAATGAGGCCTTTAGATTGTGGTGTTGTGTTCTAGAAGTATCCAGTCTGAAAATTTATGAAGTGCGGTGCTTAGAGGAAGACAGAAGATCATAGCCTTTTGTAGCCCGACGCGTATGTACTGGTAAACATATCAGCTAGTACAAGAGCCAGGGGGTTGGAGCTCCCTTCTAGTAGCAGTTGGAAAATGAGTGAAGGTTGGAGCCTTTTATAGGCTGGTGCCTATGTACTAGTAAATAGATTGGCTAGTACAAGAGCTATGGGGTTGTAGCTCCCTTCCAATAGAAGCTGGAGAACGAGAGAAGGTTGTAGCTTTGTGCAGGTGGGTGCCTACATACTGGTATGAGTTTGCACCAATACAATATTGTAAATAGATTTTCTTATTATTAAAAGAAGATAGAGATGACAACAACTAGTGGTTTTCACCCACATTTGGTTTCCACCTTAAATCTTGGTGTTCATGTGTGTTTCTTATGTGTGATGGTTTATTCTGTTATTACTGCACATGGTTACTATTTAATGTTTGATAAAGTAATGATTCACTAATTAAAGATCAATATATGATGAGTTAACTGAATCATAAGTTCACTGGATATACATTGGTTGCCATAAGAACAATTGCATGCACACGTGATTTCCCTTCACTAAATTAGCATATATAAATCTAATTATGGAAATGAAAAAGTTATTGATTTGAAAATACTGATTCACCCCCCCTCTCAGTATTATTTCCAACACTTTGGCTTGTTGCATTCGCGCGAGCCACTGAGTAAGGGCCACAGTCTGCGCAATCCCTTTGACATTTTCATATTGTTGTTGTAGCTCACGCGCCTTTGTTTCTAAGCATTGTATGTTCGTGTCCTCTTGTATATTGGTGATGACCACGAATGATTCTTCTGACATTCTTGTGTAGTCCCTTACTGCACTACTCATATCCTCCATCCCCGATGTAATGGCGCTGGTGCACTATTTCCTTACTTCTAGAGGAGTTGAAGGCTGTGCCTTCAACCGCAGCTCTGCTATCTAAAGGTTCATCTCCAGCTGAAACTTGGCCATTTCCTCTTGTGCCTCATGCACCGCTGCTGCTAATCTCTAGATGTGCACCTCTATTGGTTCTTTTGCTGGGATGGCCAGCTCAAGGACCATCAAGCAGGCTTCTTCAACTACCTGAACCATCTGCCCATTCTGAGACATGACCTCGTCGCCCTACAAGCTCAACTACTCCATGTTGATCCTATGTTCACTAAATACCTATAAAGCGCGACTCTCCCTAGCCCACAGTTTTGTAGTAATCTTGTCCTGTAGAACATAGAGCATCTCCCGAGGGAGCACAGCCATGTTGATCCCTATGCCTTTAAATGTACTGACCATAGGCCTATCGACCTCATTTGCTATAACTAGTGCCCCTTCTGGTAGCACTATTGTGTTGGTTGTACGAGCATGCAACAATTCCTCGGCTATGGCTCTTCCTACTGTGAGGTTGGTTGAGAGAGTAACAGCCTGAGGAGTGTGTACCTATAACTCCTGAATCTGTGCTCGGAGGGCCTCCAACATAATCTGATTCTCATCCACAAAGTTTTGGAGGGCCTCTATGGTGACATCGCGCACCATCTTTCCTATATCATGCAGACCCCCCTCAGTAAGGGTGATTCAGTCGATAGACATCTTAGACACCTTTACCTTCTTGCGCGGCCCCATCCGCTCACTTGGGCACTGGCGCTTCAATTGTGTTGACGTTGTTTGTGTGTCCGCGCAGCCCTCCTCTACCTATGTTTCCAACTCTTGCTCCTACTGAGACGAAGGCGACTTTTGGCCCTCGCACACCTTCTATGCTGCCTTTAGTTGTTCTGCTGCTATCTGCGCAACGTCTCGCACCTCCTGTGCCTTTGCTATTATGGCTTCTTTTCTTCTCTTTTCTGCCAACTGTGCCATGCACAGTTTTGCCTCCTCCTTCCTTTTCTGAGCAGCTGACTTTTCTAGTGTAGAGTTATCTGGAGCGTGCCACTTTGGCAGCCACATCTCCAGTGCATCAAATATCACATCATTTGTGGCCATATATGGTAGCTCGTTCCACTTCTTTGTAGGGTAATTGCAGGCCCTGAGGTAGATGTGATGAAAGTCTGCTTTAAACTCTGTGAAATTGTGCAAGCTATTGTAGATAGTGGGTGATAACAGCAGCTTGCGGTTTATCCCCATTCTAATGTTCATCTCCATGAACGCCTAGACTATTTTATTGTTGCAGATCCGGTTCATGTCTTTAGTGGCCCACAATGAAGAATACTTCGCGGCCTCTAGGAGATCCCTTGGAAATTGTTGGGAACTGGCTGTCCTTAGGCAATTCACTAGCCACTAGCACCATGGACAGTAGAAGCCATGCATAATAGAATGTTTTTCCTTGTTCCTATGCCTCGGAGAAATTCTCGAGGAACTCCTTGCACAAGAATTCAGACCAATTAAACTGGACCCCCTCTTTGCATTGTTTGACAAGTGCCACCACCGACATGGGCACTTGATCCGAGCGACACTTCCACATGATCTTACCCACCAGTATCTGAGTCACCACTCTGACAACTTTGTTGTTGATAATGGATATTGTGTAGCCCCTCTTTTTCTTCTCCAGCTCATATTTCTTTTTCATGGCCTCCGTGATGGCCAAATCACTGCTCTTCCCCTCTGAAATGTCTATTGGGTCTTCTCCTCTACACAGGATTCGGGTCATTCAATGGATTAGGTGGTCTGTGATGGGGATGGGCTCCTCCAGCCAAAAACACCCACCATGCACTAGGCAGAGAAGCTACCTGATGATGAAGATAGTCACTGGGGTGTGATGATAATTCAAAACCCAGAGCAGGTTCAACAACCCTGCCTTTTGGACTCCGCGTAACCACTTGCGTGGCTCCAATTCTATAACTCTTGTCGCGGTGTGTTTCTTTGGCTTCATGAGCTGCATTGTCACTAGGTGAGGGAATTTTTCATGGTTAGCGAGATCCCAGTCTTCAAATTTTAAGCTCGGCACCCTTCCCAAGTGCATTCCTTCAAAGATGATATCGTTTGGGAGGAGCAAAGTCTGCAGAGAGATCTTGCTCTCATCAAGGTCCTTGGGCATCTTCACCTTCCCCTTCCGTGGAGGGACATACTCATCCAAAGTGGATCCTAAAACCTCTAATTCTAAGTCCTTAAAACTATCAGAAAACATTATCGCAAGCAAAAAGCGTGAAGAATGGTGGAAAACAGAGTTTAGCAGACAATGCACCAGAGCCGTTGGGTCGGACAGATTAACGACCCAGATTAAATTGGGATATCACAATCAAAGAAGACCAGCAGAACACATTGGAGGCAGCCTTATGGAATCCGCGATAGAGATTAGCGTGATTTAATAAGGACCGTTGATCGAGCACACAGATCAACAACCCAGATAAAATCGCAATATCACATCACAAAATACAAAGGGGTGATGCCAATGGACCATGAAACAATGATACGTCGATGTACCGATAGCTGATAAGGCTGATCAAAGAGATTGGAGATCAAAGATCGGGGAAGTGAAGTAACATGCGATAAAGCCGGACTTGAAAGGAATTATAGACGTGGCTTGATATAAATTTTGAGTTCTGATATAAGAGTATTGTCGGGCATTTTCTTGTATTAGTAAATTTCCATCATAAAACCAAACTACAAAGGGAAATGAGCTAAAGTGATAAAGCCAGACCTAAAAGATTTTTAAATGCGGCTTTATGTCATTTGAGTTCTGTGGTTAGCAGGATTTCGAGCAAGCCTCAAGTAGTAAGTGGTATTGGCTGGGCTCCACCCAATTCCATACATCGGCCTACACATAGCACCCTGCATGAGAGAGAAAACCACCTTTTCGAGTGGGTAATTTCCGTGCAAATGGGCCACCCGAAATGGTTGTCAGCTATTGGATTGAAAGGTTGTAGATTAATGATGGGCTTGCGACAACGATATAATGTGGACCCGATAGGATTATAGGTCGGATTCAATAACTTTTGAAGTCTGGTCTTGGTGGATTTTCCACTGTTTTTCAATGTATTTCTATGTATTTCTCTGTGCAAATAGAGAAGTGATTCTTTGGGATTTCACCTGCGCTAGTGGTCCTTTCTGTTACAAACAGGTGGCCACCATACCTTCAGCATTTTACAATGATTGTTTAACACTTGAAAGGGGGATGAACGGACAGGGGCTGGGAGCCAGAAAGCCCGAGAAAGGAATGCAAACTGACAGCGCTGATACTCTTAAAAGCCATTCAATGGCAGAGACAAAGAAAAAAAGGCAGTTGCTCAGACAATCACAGAGAGACAGTCAGAGAAAGCATAAGACAGTGAGCAAGAGGGAGAGTGTGTGTACTCTTGTAGACTCGAGGATTTCAAGTAAATCCCTGTTGTTTTGTCACTCTTGTGTTGAGACTTGGTTTGAGCTCACACTTGTAATAATCTTCTCTTAAAGACATAATATAGAGGTCAACATTGAAAGATGGACCAGGAGACGTATCCAGGAAGTTTGGTGAACTCCTTGATTATTTTGGCCGCGTTGATGTGTTGATGTGTGTGTTTGTTATGTTTTCTAACTGCTCATTGTCTATATTATTCGTAATCTTTTCAATTCGTTGCACTAAGTAATATAAGGCATTCATGCACGTGAGTCTGTAATACCTTAATATTGATTTAAGATCTTGTTTTCAGATCAAGTGGTATAAGAGCATTTGGTTTTGTTAAGGTTAGACAAGCATGTGCTGGATTTTGAATGGTAACTAGATTAAATCTCAGACTAGGAGAAGGAGAACTTGTTGAGGCTAATCTGAAGATTAGAAGAGTCTATTCTCAGAGGAGAATGGTAGAAGAAACTCCAATGGGATCAGAATCTCAGTTCATGGATAGTTTTATGGCCATGTGAGCCATTGTGGAAGAGATGTATCTGGAGTTTAAGAAGGTTCAAGGTGAAAGCACTTAAACACCTAAACCACACAAAGGAGCAGAGGAACCTTTTCTAGTTACCCCTCCAGAAGGAAAAGGAAAAGGAGAAACCATCTCCTCCATCATCACCTTCATCATCCTCATCATCTTCTTCACATAAAACTAGCCCTAATAAGAGAAAGAAGAAAGATTCTTTAATTAAATTAGATGTGAAGTTTGATTTGCCAAGTTATGATGGAGAACTAAATGCAGAGAAGCTAGATAATTGGATACGACAGATTGATGTATATTGTAGGGTGTAGAACATTGATTTAGAAAGGTGGAAGATTCAGCTGGATAGCCTTCGAATTGGAGGAACTGCACTAGTATGCTGGGAAGGCAAGACTAAAGATGATCTGCAAAAACATGGTAAAATTGTCTCTACCTGTAATGAATTTGTTTTTGCTATCAAAAAGAAATTCCATCTTTTAGCTTACATGCAGCAGACAATGATGAGTTGGCAAACTCTTCGCCAGTTGAAGGGTCAGAGTGTACAAAGTTATACTTAGGAATTTAGGAAAAGAGCTTTAACTCTAGGTATATCATTGGACTCACCTGAGACTTTATTGAAGTATATAGGTGGTCTACATGGTTATTTAAAGCATACTATTCTCATGTTTAATCCCACTAGCTTAGATGGTGTATCAGTTCAAGCCACACATCTAGAAGCTAGAGATAAGAATGTAAACCCAGAGGTTGGGGGATCATCTAAATATTTTGTAAGCAAGAGCAAGGAAAAGAAGAAACTGAAATGGAAGGAGAGGAAAGCAAACACTGTACAAAAGGATAAACCTTCATGCACTCATTGCAAGAAAGAAGGACATGATGAGGCACACTGCTGGTTTTTGCATCCAGAACAGAGACCTAAGAAGTTCGGTGGAAGAAAGGAGAAAAAGAATGTTGCAGCTATTTAGCAGGACTTGGGATCAGATTCAAGCAATGAAACAATAGTTACAACCACAAGTATTAAAGGTAAATATTCTAAAGCATCCACAATTAAGTATGCACAATCTATTGATAATGAAAGTAATGAGAGGGAAAGAAATGAGATTTTTCGTATTAGAGTGATTTCTAAGCATAATAAGGTTGATACTTTATTTGATAGTGGATCACAAGTAAATTTGATTTCTGAAACAATCGTAAAGAAGTTGGGATTACAAATAAAACCTCATGAGAAGCCATATCCATTAGGTTGGATGTGTGATAAAACAAAGCTACAAGTAACGAGACAATGAAAACTTAGATTTGCTATTGGGTCAACATTTGTAGATGAGGTTGAGTTAGATATAGTTCCATTGGGTATATGTGGTATTGTTTTGGGAAGTCCATACTTGTATGATAGGAAAGCTATTTTCTATAGAGCTGAAAATAAGTATCAACTCACTAAAGATGGAATGGAATATATTGTAAGAGCTCATAAACTCAAAGGTAATTATTCTCTCATAAACTCCGGACAGATGGAAAGAATTGTGAATTCAAGTAAGCAGTTTTTACTAATGGTTGTAAAGGCAAAGGATCCTGAAAAATCCAATGCGTTTGAAGGCCGTGATTCTAAACAGAAAGCCAATTTAGTTAAAGTTGTTTCAGAGTATGATGTTCTATTTCAAGAACCAAAAGGTCTGCCACCCAAGTGAGAAATAGTACATGATATTTGTTTGCAGAAAAATGCTCCATTACCTAACATTATAATGTACAGGTTGTCAACTTTAGAGAATGTAGAAATAAAGAAACAGGTACAGGAGTTGCTCGATAAAGGGTTTATACGACCAAGCACATCACCATGTGGATCTCCAATCGTGCTAGTGAGAAAGTAAGATGGTTCATGGAGAATGTGCATTGATTATAGAGCACTAAATAAAATAACAATCAAGAATCATTATCCTCTTCCTCGTATTGATGATTTATTAGATCAATTGAAAGAAGCAGTTTACTTTTCTAAGTTAAAATTGTGGAGTGGTATCATAAAGTTAGAGTTGCAAAACAAGATGCATGGAAGACTGCTTTCAAGACAAAGCAAGGACTGTATGAATGGTTTGTTATGCCTTTTGGCTTAACTAATGCTCCTGATACATTTATGAGAGTTATGAATGATGTACGCAGACCATTTATTGATGATTTTGTAATTGTTTATTTAGATGACATTCTTGTTTTTAGTAAGACATGGGAAGACCATGTAAAGCATGTAAATTAGACTTTAGAAGTTTTAAAAAGAGAAAATACCTATGTAAAACTGTCAAAATGTGAATTTGGCAGAACATCTTTAAATTATTTGGGTCATACTGTAGGGGGTGGTGAATTGAAGATAGATCCCTCTAAGGTTTAAGTCATTGTGAACTAGCCTAAACCCAAATATGCTACAGAGGTTAGGAGTTTCCTAGGGGCACTACAATACTGGAGAAAGTTTATTGCTAACTTTTCTTTAATTGCAGCTCCATTACTACTTTGACAGGATTGAAACAGGTGTTTAAGTGGGGAGACAAACAACAGAAAGCCTTCGACACCTTAAAAGAGAAAATTAGTACAACACTAGTACTAGCACTGCCAGATCTTCAACATCCATTTGAGATAGAGATAGATGCCAATGACTATGCCATGGGAGTAGTGTTGATGCAACACGGTAAATCCATATGTTATCAGTCTGAGACATTTACTTCTGTAGTAGTTAATTATCCCACATATGATAAAGAATTGTATGCATTAGTACAAAGTGTGAAAAAGTGGAAACATTACCTAATGGGTAAGGAAACAATCATACATATAGATATCAACCACTTCAATATTTGCTCACAAACTAAATTGAGCAATCAAACATTATGGTGGATGGGTTTCTACAACATTTCATCTTATCATCAGATATAAGAAGGGCATACACAATAAGGTTGCAGACATGTTATCAAGACCAATCATAAATGCATCACTATACTTAAGCATAACTCAGTAATGCATGAAAGTTACATTGAATAATATGCTCAAGATGTAGATTTTAAAGATGTATATGCAACTTTAAGTCATGGCAAGCAAGTAGAAGAATTGGATTATTATGTAAAGGACCAACTCTTATATCATTTGGGAAAGTTATGCATTCCACAAACTGAAAGGGTTAACATAATTCGAGAAGCACATACTTCTCTTATATCAGGTCATTTTGGTGTAAGTAAAATAGTTGCACAATTGCAAAGGTTTTGTTATTGGCTAAGAATGCATGAGACAGTTTCTAGATATATCAAAGGGTGTACTATGTGTGCTACAAGCAAGCCCAGTAATAGAAAATTAGGTTTGTACCCTCCACTTCTAATTGCTTTTCGTCCTTGGGAAAGTGTTTCCATGGAATCTGTTGGGGGATTGCCAAAATCTAGAAAAGGTCACGATTATTTGTATGTTGTTGTGGATAGGTTCAATAAAATGTGTGTTTTGATACCTTGTAACAAGAAGGTTATAGCTGAACAAACAACAAAGTTGTTCTTTTAGAATGTATGGGTTCATTTTGGTTTAGCCACTTCTATTGTATCTGATCGAGATTCTCGATTTATTGGGAAGTTTTGGTCAAATATATGGGAGTTGATGGACACCAGGTTGAAGAAGAGCACAAAATTTCATCCACAAATAGATGGTTAGACAGAGGTGGTCAACAAGACAGTGATCCAGTTGCTCAGAGGCTATTGTAGCAACCATCCCAAGCTTTGGGAATGTGTTATGTGCAACATGCTTACAAACGTGCCAGGCACTCTTCTACTCTGATATCTCCTTTTGAGAATTGTTTTGTTTTTATACCAATGTCTCCCTTAGATTTTGTCTTTGGTAAAGACATAACAGTTGATGGACATAGTGATGTGGACAAAGCAACGAATTTCATTGAACAAATCTAAGAAATTCACCAGGCAGTACAGGAACAGTTGGAAAGAAGTAAAGCCAGGTACAAGGCAAGACATGACAAGCATTGAGTTGAGCATAGTTTTCAAGTTGGTGATCAAGTCTAGTTGTACATCAGCAAAGACAGAATGCAAGGTGAAAGTAAGAAGCTAAAACCAATAAGGTATGGACCTTTCAAGATACATGATAAAATTGGTGAAAATGCTTTTCACCTTGATTTGCTAGCTTATATGCAGATCTATTCAGTCATTAATGCAGAAAACTTGAGATTGTATGAACCTTCATTGATTGAAGATCCTGAAAAGCAAATTCAGTTGCCTTCTGTTGAGGATCTGTTGCCTGAATACCTCAATGAGTTATAGGAAGATACAATTCTGGACAGGAAGGTGAGAACTATGCATGGAGGGGATGTTCAGTACCAGAGAATAGGGCTCAAAGGCTCAAATCCAAGAAAAGCATGATGGATAGAAGTTAAACAAGTGAGGGAGTTGTATCCTCACTTGATCGATGCCTAAAAACCAACTTTTAGTGGTCCAAAAACTTTTCATTGGGAAGGCGTGATCCAAAATGGATCCTAAAACCTCTAAGTCCTTAAAACTATCGGAAAAAATTATCACAAGAAAAAACCATGAAGAATCCCAGAAACTAGAGTTCAGTGGAGAATGCATCAAAGCCATTGGATCAGACAGATCAATGACCAATATTAAATTAGGATATCACAATCGGAGTAGACTAGCGAAACATATCGGAGGCGACCTTATGGAAATCGCAATAATGATCAACGTGATTTAATGAGGACCATTGATCGAGCGTGCAGATCAATGACCCAGATCAAATCACAATATCGTATCAAAAAATACAAAGGGGTGATGCCAATGGACCATGAAACAATGATACGCTGATGTGCTGATAGCCGATAAGGCCGATCGGAGCGATCAGAGACCAAAGATCGGGGAAGTGAAGAAACATGCGATAAAGGTGGACTCGAAAGGAATTATAGACGCGACTTGATATAAATTTTGATTTCCGATATAAAAGTGTTGTCGAGATTTTTCTATGTATTAGTGCATTTCTGTCATAAAACTGAAATACAAAGGGAAATGCCCTGAAGCGATAAAGCATGACCCAAAAGATTTATAGATGCAACTTTATGTAATTTGAGTTCCGTGGTAAGCGAGATTTCGGGTGGGCCTTGGGCGATAAGTGGTATTGGATGGGCTCCACCCGATTCCATACACTGGCTGACACGTAGCACCTCGCAGCAGAGAGAAAACTACCTTTTCAGGCGGGTAATCTCTGTGCAAATGCGCTGCCCGAAATGGCTGTCAGTCGTTGGATTGGAAGGTTGCAGACACATGTACCATAATCATTAGCTATTTGTCTTTCTTTGGTCTCGGCGTGCGCAGTGATTTAGGGATTTTCGAGGGGACACATGTACCAGAATCATTAGATGTTTGTCTTTCTTTGGTCTCGGCGTGCGCAGTGATTTAGGGATTTTCGTAACAATCCTGGCGCTCTCAGGGGCATCTTCTATGGTCATGGCTTGCACGACTTCTGCGGTGGTCATCTCTGTGATTTTTCTGGATTCTTCAGATGTTGTCATCTTGCTCATCTAGAAATCTCTCAACCGTTCAAACAAGGGCTCAACTAATGCTCTCCATAGGACAAACAGGTCTCAGTTTGAAATACTCGGGGCACACGACAACTCAATTCGCAAATGACCAAGTGTTTTTTGCTGGGAAACCCTTTGTAATTTATAATGCCTTTTGCATTTGAATTCGACCGTTCCCCCCAAATCCGGTCCATTAATGCTCCCTTTGTGACAGATTTTCCCAAATCTTACCCATAAAGCTCATCTTAAATTCCTGCCACCCACTCCATTTGGTCTCAAGTCAAGCATCACATCATGAATAGTGACTACAATGGTCACTTTCCAGCTCCTGCATGGCAACGCAGTACCCCTTGTGCGGTCACAGACCTTATGACACTTTGTCCTGCACGCAAACCCAACATCGCGTAGCTCTATGACAAAGTAGTTTATAGTCCTGTGCCTCCTTTCAACTTCCTGGAGTGCTAGTACTGTATTTCCCATGGCTAGTTAGGTGGCCGCACCACGTGTATAGGGTTTCAACCGGTCATCCATCACTTTTCCTGGAAAAAATCCACCTTTTATTTTTATTGTCTACGTTGTGAACTTTACCATCTTCATCGTGCCACCGTGGGTGATCCTTTTAGTAATATACGGTCCAATCCAAGGCATCAAGCTGATCATCTCTCGGCGGTAGTCCCCAAATTCGTCACTGTATTCGTGCGCACCCTATTTTATCACCCTTATTTTCTTATCGAGAAAATCCTTCTTTATTTCTTCCTCAAGCTTCTTGACTTCCACTTCCACCAGAGCACTTTTCTCCCTTAGCTACATCCCTTATTTCATGAGTTCTTGGAGCCTAAGATCACCTTGTTGATTTCTTCCTGAGTTCCCAAGCGTTCTTCTTCATTCAACTGCACTATTCCTTCTTTCAAGGCTCTGCAAACCATCATATCTACCAACGCTGCTATGCGTGGATTAAGCATATTGTACTCTATTGGGACTATAGTGGTTGCTCCATAGGCCATCCTAGAAGGCATCTACCCCGTCAGTTTCTTGCACATTTTCCTATAGGCCCATAGAAATGCTGGTACGCGTGGGTCCCAATCACTCCATTGCACATTATATACCTTGTTCAGTACTTCGCACACTTCGTTAAAGGCTTCTGCATGGGTAACCTTCTGGAGGGATATTTCGTGCAATTGCCTCGCCAACAAGTTCTTATTAACTGTGTTCCGTAACGTGAAGTCCATGTGCATCTGCGCAAGTTGTTTACCATATGCCTGTACCAACCTGGACAAATGTGTGCACTGATCATCCTGTCCATCATTCTTGTCTATTAGTCACATCTGAGGCTTCCCAAAATGCATGCACATCATTCTTCTTCATTCACTCCCGTCCTCAAAGCTTCCTTGGTGCGTACCCCACCACCTAGCGGGTGTAGCGAGTAGTGCCCATTTCAAAGCCTTGAAATGTTGTTGTTTCGACACCTCTCTTTCAAATCTATTTAGGAAAGAATCTACCTTGCTTAACCCATCATAAGTAGGTAGATTCCTCACTTCTGTCAATATGCCACACAATGATCTTGTCATCATATTACAGTTCATCGTGGTCACCTCGTGCAACCGATTCTACCATCTCTTTATCTCTTCATCAAAATCCGACCATCCATGGTGGGATTACCCAATCTTGCTCTCGTGCGGCTATCTTGTAGATGCAGTGTAAGTCGTCATCGCTTTCATATTCATGCATTGGCTCCATGTAGCGCAATCCTTCTGTAGGGTCCAAAGGTACGACTATGCACAGAGACTTTTTCTAAAAAATCATCTTGCAATTCTTTAGATTTATCACCCCGTTCATGTCAGTGGCCTAATCTATTCCTAATAGCATGGAGTAGGGATTTCTGCCATCAACAATCTCTATCACTTCAAAGTCTACTAGCGCACTTGTTCCTTCAACATCCACAGTGATTCCCTGCAATCTCCCCATAGGTATGATATTTTTTTGGTTCACCATTCATATCTGGATTGGAGACCATTGTAGCATAGGCCTTCCCATGTGCTCCCATGTATGCTTCGATAGAACGTTCACATCCGATCCTAAATCTAGAATCACTTGGTCCATATCATATTCTCCAATCTGCACGGTCAATCTCATTTCTCTTCCTGTCCTCATCGCATGATTTCCAATCTCTCGGACTACATGTGGTTCTCCTGGCGCAATCCCAATGCATCTATATATGAGTTCCTACAATCCATTTACAACCTTGTTGTCACGTTGTAGCTTCATGCATCTTTCTAGGAATATCATGAGCATTGATGGGTCCATTTCTAACTCCAGTCTGTCTTTGCTTCCTGAAGTGGAGGCATCAACAAAGCTCTTCCTAGCTTGCATGAAGGTTTCCTTAGTGAGCTCCAAATCAAACTCTGGTTCTTTCACTCACTCATCGTGTCCACTGAATCTACAAAAATTACACAACAATTGTTGTGAATTCTACGTGTACTTCTGCAACAAATGGAAGTTTTCTATAACATGCTTTCCTCCTATTTGACAAATCGTGCACCACAAAGAAAGTGTAACGCCTTCTAGTTTGTGCGACGGGCAGGCGCCGGGTGACCAGGCGCGCGTACACGATGGGCGTGCGACGGTGCGACGGGCGGGTGCGACCAACTGGGCGAACGACGAAGTGCGGAGGAAATGCGACGATATATGCGATGATAGAAGGAGCGACTTATGACACTTAGCAAATGAGTGTGGAGCGAAGGAGACTTATACCCGATGGAGCAAGGGCGTTCATGTGGGTTGGCCGATGGTTTCATGGGCATTGTTGAAGTGTGGAAGCCACTGATAAGGGGGTCGGCTGGGCAAGCGACCACCCTCCAATGAAGCATATATATATGGAGCGTTTGGCTTGGTTTTGGACATCATTCGATCATTCAAACTCAACGCATCACTTGGGATCTTCGCATAGCAAGAAGGAGTGCGCAATTTTAGCTGGGGAATGCGCATAGCTCATGCGCATCACTTGGAGAGTGCACAAAACTGTTTCTTGGTTGATGGTTGGCAAGGTGTGTTGCATGTTGGGTGATGAATGTGCAGATTTGTGCAGGACTTGAGGTGGGGTTCTAGGTGTCTCGGGTGAGCACCCTCCTACCGTGCAAGAGTGGCACGAATGTTGTAAAGGCTGATTTATGCCTTAGTTGTAAATTTGACTAAGTATAGACTTGGAGTTTTGCCAAGTATACTTGATGATTGTATTATTGAAAGACTGATATAATATATTGTTGGGCAGACTTGTTCAGGAGTTGCCCCTCCCCTTTATATCATGCAATAGTTGTTCTCTTTTATAATTGTTGTGGATAATGAAGAAGTATGGGTGTTCATTGATATAAAGGTTAATTGATATTATACTTGGTTGAGAAACACAAAGTAAGTACACGGTTGTGAATCAAGCATAGTCCATGTGCACAAGTATTGTTAAAAAGAAAGTGTTTGGTGGTGCCGCACCTCGTCGGCACGGTTGGAAGACTACCGTAGGCTTGGGGGTGTGACAGGTGGTATCAGAGCTAGTGAAGTTCGTGACGAAGTGCAAGTGTGGGATACACTTGGAAGAAGTGACTGTGGTGACAGGTTCTTGCAGGGAAAGAAGTTGGTGAGACACTTCCTGATAAGTGTTGCATCAAGGACTTGGGTTGTAGGTGAAGCCGGTGCATGGTCGAGACTAGGTTGCAAAGAAGGAAAAGGCTATTGGAAATGGTTGAATCCCAAGTTGGGTCTAGTCGTGATGCCAAGGATACTACCCTTGGTTTGATGCAGAAAGTGTTGGAGAGAATGGAGTACTTGGAAGATCATTTTGAAAGGAAGATTGACTTGATTGTGAAAGAGCAAGAGGCAACTTTGAAGATGAAAGATGAACTTGATGAACTCCGAACTCAACACGAGTACACTGATCTTATGTGTACACAACTTGAATTAAGGGTCAAGGAGGTTGAAGCAGCAAGGGACCAGGGTCTTGCAGAGATTGTGGACTTGAAGAAATCTCTTGATGAAGCGAAGGATGAGAGAGCGGTGTTGAAGAAGGCTGTGAGGCATGGCTCAGGTTGAGGAGTGCCTCATGTGAAAGTCAAGGAACCGGAATCATTCGATGGTACAAGGAGTGCAAAAACTCTTGGCAACTTTTTGTGGGACATGGAGCAATACTTGGAACGGTTGGCTCTATCTGATGATGAGGCTAAGGTCAAGGTAGCTGCTCAGTTTCTAACAAAGGATGCTAAGATGTGGTGGTGAAGGAGGATGGGCCAGATTGCCAGTGGCAGTGCTAGTGACATCACTTTGTGGGATGAGATGAAAGGAGCTTTCCAGGCCCATTTTAGTCCTCAAGATGAAACATGGGAAGCAAGGATGAAGATTAAATTCATAAAGGAGACAGGGAACCTTCAGACATATCAGAAGGAGTTTGCAAGTGCGGTCCTTGAACTACCTGACATGGCAGAGAGAGAAAAGGTGTTTAACTTCATTATTGGGTTAAAGCCTTGGGCTCGCAATGAGGTGAAGAGACAAAGGATTAGAACACTTGAAGAAGCTTTTGTTGCTGTTGATAGGTTGGTGGAGCATTATAATGAGACTTCTGATGACAGGAAGAAGAAGTCTGACAAGCAGAAAGATAAGAAGAAAGATGATGCTTCGAAATTGGATGATAGTTCGAAGACGAAGAAGGTCTTGAAGTGTTGGATATGTCCTGGTCCACATACAGTGAAGAATTGTCCTTCTAGACCGAAAGTGGCTTCCATAGAACAATCTAATGCGAAAGAGGAAGGTGCTTCTGGGGGGATGATGCAGATACTTGGAGCTGCTGCTGCTATAGAGGTGATCTCTCAGAAGGATCCTGAGAGGAATAAATTGGAGTATGTTCGGATGAAGGTTGGAGATGCTGATATACTCACTATGGTGGATAGTGGGGCTTCTCACAACTTCATGGGTGAAGATACTGCGAGAAGGATTGGGCTGAAATATGTACCTATCAAGGCACATATGAAGACAGTGAATTCTCCTCTGGATGAAGTTCTTGGTGTGGCTGAATAGGTGGACATAGCACTTGGTGAATGGACTGGGAAGGTGGACTTCACTATAGTGCAGATTGATGACTATGAGGCTGTGTTGGGGATGGAATTTATGAAACAATATGATGCTATGATTGTTCCACATTTGAAGAAGCTGTACATTTATGATGGAAGGGAATATGTACCCATTGGTGTGCCTACCTTTGGTGTGACTAGGCCTAATTGTAAATTGGCAGTGATGCAAATGGGGGATGAGAAGAAATTGGGTGACATGAGTAAGCGGTTGTCCATGGTTGAGACAAAGCTTTCCGAGTAGTAATTGGTCATCAAATCGATTTCAGATAGTATATTGGACTTGACAAGAAGGCTAGAGGTGGTTGAGGATGAGGATGATGATGAGGAGTTATATGTGAGGCCGGATGTTCGAGAGGAGGACCGAGTCACTTATCTACAAAGGATGGAGGTTGAGGATCCTGATAGATGGATTGAGATGATTAGTGAGGGTGAGCCTTCCAGCTCTAACCCCTCTACATCTTCTTAGATGGATAAGAAGATGGGGCTCATTGTTAGCTGCTCATGGCAGTGAGTCCTTAAAGCAGTTGAGCACGTATGATGGTTCAGGGATGACTTGGCATCAAACATCATGACATGTTGCAGATGGGATGAAGGCTACTTCATGGACCTGAGCATGGTTTATTCTTGATGAGTTCAGGATGTGGCAGATGTTTTGAGGAACAAATGATGGTGGCATGAGGATGTTCACTCTCATTGTTTGAGCGTGACAGTTGGACTGATCACCTAACTAGTTTAGACATTGGGGTCGCGAAGTGTACAGAGGTATGTTGGCATTGTGTTGGAGTATCATGCAAGCGGTTCACATAGGACACATGATGGAGAGAGGTGTTCTCTTAGAGCACTTGACAATTTATGGAGATGAGATGTTGGCACATGGTTGAGGTGTGTTAGCACTTGTTGATATATCATGGGCAGTTTGCACATGATGGAGTTGGTGACATGATGGAGTTGACACATTGTTACAGTGGACATGTAGCTTGAGTTGGAGGGACCAGCCTTCCATGGTGGAGAGTAGCATGGAGAGATTGTGGCAGGTGGTCGATGACCATGGACATCTATGGACTATCTCGGTGACAGTTAGTTGTTGAGATGAGACATGGTGGAGATGGAGTCCTACATATGTTGCAGGGATGTTTGCCATATGTGGAGGAGTTGACATCATGGATATTGATTCTTGGAGGATATTGTCGAGGGCAATAACGACTTCAGGTGGAGGAGGATGTAACGCCTTCTAGTTTGTGCGACGGGCGGGCATCGGGCGACCGGGCACACGCGCACGATGGGCGTGCGACGGTGTGATGGGCGGGTGCGACCAATCGGGCGAACGACGAAGTGCAGAGGAAATGCGATGATATATGCGACGATAGAAGGAGTGACTTACGAAACTTAGCAAATGAGTGTGAAGCAAAGGAGACTTATACCCGATGGAGCGAGGGCGTTCATGTGGGTTGGCCGACGGTTTCATGGGCGTTTTTGAAGTGTGCAAGCCACCGATAAGGGGGTCGGCTGGGCAAGCGACCACCCTCCAACGAAGCATATATATATATATATGGAGCGTTTGGCTTCGTTTTGGACATCATTCGATCATTCAAACTCAACCCATCACTTGGGATCTTCGCATAGCAAAAAGGAGTGTGCAGTTTTAGCTGGGGAATGCGCATAGCTCATGCGCATCACTTGGAGAGTGCGTAGAACTATTTCTTGGTTGATGGTTGGCAAGGTGTGCCGTATGTTGGGTGATGAATGTGCAGATTTGTGCAGGACTTGAGGTGGGGTTCTAGGTGTCTCGGGTGAGCACCCTCCTACCGTGCAAGAGTGGCATGAATGTTGTAAAGGCTGATTTATGCCTCGGTTGTAAATTTGACTAAGTATAGACTTGGAGTTTTGCCAAGTATACTTGATGATTGTATTATTGAAAGAATGATATAATATATTGTTGGGCAGACTTGTTCGGGAGTTGCCCCTCCCCTTTATATCGTGCAATTGTTGTTCTC
>APFE031688106.1:90980-105895 GCA_000404065.3 Pinus taeda | reverse complement strand
GGATAATAATTGTTGACTAGCTTATCATAATTATTTAACAAAAATAATACAACTTAAAATTTCCAAATACATTGGTAAGGAGACATAGTTTCACTTTTACCAAATACAAATGGTCCTTTTAGCTTAAATAATATACATAAGAAATATCCACCATTCATTGTGGTCATTGCTAAAACTACCTTCTTTAAGTGGGTTTTTTTTGGTTAATAACATGTAAAAAAAAATATTACCCCAATTACATCTATATTTATGAAAAGCATATTTATATTTTTAACAATTGATAACTATATTTAATATGAATAATTTATACTTTGAATCAATGCCACCAAATACAAGTAAATCTATGTAAAATATGCAATATTTAAATAATTGGGAACAAATTTAATTGTTATTAGTATATATATTTATTTTCTTACTTTCAAATTTATTAAATATAAAGTAGGATACAATTAAAATATCATTAGTATGTATTTGTTAAATATATCTTGGTTGATTGTGATGGTTAAAAACATGTATTTCATCCTATAAAATTATATATTTAAAACCAAAGAGGAGAGAGTATATATATCTATGTATTTTAGCAATAATATGGCTCACAAAAACAAGGAGGTCTCATAAACCAATTTATTGTTCGGATTAGCCGTGATCTTAAATTTAAATTATATATATATATATATAATATCTATATGTGTGTGTGTTTGTGACGTCCCCATGCTTTTGATTTAATTTTTGGAAATTTTTACTATTACGAAAAAAGCAAATTGGTAACAATTAGTTATTGTGTTGTTGATAATAATATATAGTAATTGCGAGAGAGCGCTTCCGAGGTGTGATGTTGCCCCTGCTAGGGTCTCTGAATAATCCCCCGTCCTTCTCCTTTGTGCCCTCGGCTTTTCTGTCCTTCGACGCTGTTGATCTCCTCACCATGGCCCCGCCGTCCAGAGGGGTGGGCTCTGCCCCCCCTCCCGCATCAGATCCCTCCTCTAACAAGCCAGTAAATGTAGAAGTTCCAGTCGGTCAAGGCTCTGACCCAACTGATGGCCCTCATGCACATCCTATCAAATACAACAATGGAGACACTGTTGCAGGTCAGGCGGCAGCCAAAGACAAAGGTACAGACCAGAACAACTCAATGTCACGACCAAAAGCATTCTCTGCAACATGCATTCCCAAGTCTGTAGAAAGAATAAAAATAGATCTTCCTAGTGATAGAATCAATGCCCAAATCCAATACATGAGTGATCATGCACTCATAGGCAAGTTTCTCAGATTCTGGCCAACTGAAAAGGCCTTGTATGGATGGATAGCCTCCAAATGGAAGCCTAAGTGTAAAGTCTCCCAGCAGCTAGGTCCCAAAGGTTTTTTCATTGCTATCTTCAACTGCCTGGAAGACAAAACTTGCATCTACAAAGGAGGTCCATATTTCTTCAACTCTATAGGCCTATATCTTCGAGACTGGAAAGAGAGGTTCGATCCAGAAAAAGAGGATTTCAACTGGGCTCTGGTATGGATACGCTTGTATTCTCTTCCCGTGGAATATTGGAATGAGGAGACTTTAAAGGACATTGGCAACAACCTAGGAGTCTTCATCAAAGTCGTTGAGGAAACCAAATACCAAAGATACACCTCCTATGCCAGGATCTGTGTACACATGCATCTGGCCAAAGAACTCATAGATTCGGTAAGTTTATTTCATGATGATTATGAATGGATTCAAACAATAGACTACGAGCATATTCCTTTTCGCTGCAGAAAGTGCCATGAGCATGGCCATATTTTCAGGGATTGCCCTTTGAATCTTCAGTCAAAATCTTCCGCATCTGAGACAAGTAAAGACACTGAAGGATTCACGAGAGTTCCTAGCCGTAGCAAGCAAACCAAGAAACCTCTAGTTGCTCCAGAAGATCCCAAGAAACCTGAAACTCGGAATAGCTTTGGAATCTTGTCCTCTCCAACCTTCTTGGAGGATCATACATTCATCCCACCTTCAGATCCTTCCCCTTCCACCTCTGTGCCTCCCCCAAATCCCTCAGCTTCGTCCTCAAAGTCCGTTCCAATCAGCATTCCTGCCTCAACCTCCACTGACAAAAATCATGCTTCAGAAACATCCATACAATCTTCCTCCAAGGAGATTGACGCTTCTCTAGCCCACAATATTAATCAAAGGTCAAATGAGGAGGAACAGGACAAACCAACACACATGGAGGAGGAACCAGAAAGTGAAGATCTAGGAGGTCTGAACCTACTCAAACTGGAAGCAGCATGTCGACAGAAAGATTTCAGTGATATTCCCCCAAGGGAGATCGACAGACATGAAGGATTTTTTATCAGAGCAAAACATAACAAATATCTTGGCAATCAGGTAGGTAGTCCTTGGGATGGTAAAAAAATTCTGAAAGACTCGAAAAAACGAGGGTGCAAAACGAATTTGCAAAGGACTATCATTATTGGAGAAAAGCTGGTGGACTCTAGAAGATTCCCCAAGCTGACCAAGTTCTTTAAAGCTCTCACCATGGTTCCTCACGAATCTAATCTCATGGAATGTGTGAGGGCTTAACAGCCCTGCAAAACATCGAATGTTAAAAAACATGATTCAGCAAGAATGGCCTACATTAGTCTTTCTACAAGAAACCAAAGGTAATAGCACTGTATTGGAGAAAATTCTAAACAAAGTTTGGACAGGTTGTCGCTCAGTCTCTGTGGCTACATCAGGTGCTTCTGGAGGGCTGGAAATCTTATGGAACCCTCAAATTCTCTCCCTTCAAGATTTCCATGCCTCTCACTTCTTCATTCAAACCACTTTCCACCTAATTGGTACCAATATCCATGGTCTTCTCACTAATGTGTATTTTCCTCAAGATCTTCATAAAAAGCTAGATTTGCTGAACACTCTCACAGCTCTTAGCTTTGGCAGAAGCCATCCCCTCTGGATAAGTGGTGGTGACTTCAATATCATTACTGCGCTGGAGGAAAAATCTAGAGGTCGAGCAAGATTGGAAGGGGACAACATTGGTTTTAAAGACTTCATATCTAGGAATCAGCTCATGGATCTTTAGACCTCGAATGATATGTTTACATGGACCAATAAACGTAGAGGATCTCAACACATAGCTTCCAGAATTGATCATTTCCTCTTGTCGGATAACACCATTCACCTGGGCGGAGATTTCCATGCATCCATTTTTCCTCAAGCAGGCTCAGATCACTGGCCTATAATGCTTCAGTGGTCGCGTCCAGAGTCAAAGAGCAATAGACCTTTTCGCTTCGAATCCTTCTGGTTCTCTCATCCTAATTTAAAGACGTGGTCATAGCTGCTTGGAAATCCTTCACTCCCCTCGCAGGAGCCAAGATGTTTCAATTTCAACAAAAGCTAAAATACCTTAAACAAGTGCTAAAAACTTGGAATCACACTCAGTTTGGCCACATATTCAATCAAAGGAAAGCACTGGAGCAGCAAATGAACACGTTGCAACAATGCATAATATTAGAGGGTAGAATGGAGGATTATGCACTACAAGAGTAGGTACTCCTAAACCAGATTGAAACATGCAAGCAGCAAGAAGAGACTCTCTGGCGACAAAAATCCAGGATCAAATGGCTCAAGGACAGGGAGAAAAATACTAAATTCTTTCATAGGTCAACCATTCAAAGGAGAATGAAAAACAACATCGCCTTCATCAACAATCAACAAGGGGAGTGCCTGGAGGTGCATGAAGACATAGTACAGGAATTCCAAGAATACTTTCAGGACACTCTTAGAGAAATGCCAGGTATCAGAAATCAAGCCATACAAACTATAGTGCAGCACATTCCTAAAATCATTAATGAGGATGACAACAATAGGCTTCTCCAGCCTATTTCCATGCAGGAATTTGAGGACACAATGGCCCAACTCAAGGATGGTAAGGCGTCCGGCCCTGACGGATTCACAACCAACTCCTTTCATGCTTTCTGGGAGCATATCAAAACAGTGGTCTGGGAGCTCGTGGATGAATCACGATCGATGCACTGGGTTCTTCCTTCCCTAAATACGACCTTCATAGCACCTGTTCCTAAAGTGGAAGATTCCAAGGCTCCTGATAAATATAGGCCGATTGCATTATGCAATGTCATCTACAAGCTTATATCT
Source organism: Pinus taeda (assembly GCA_000404065.3). Taxonomy (NCBI): domain Eukaryota; kingdom Viridiplantae; phylum Streptophyta; class Pinopsida; order Pinales; family Pinaceae; genus Pinus; species Pinus taeda. Next base: position 101,766 of record APFE031688106.1, on the reverse strand, counting down.
AAAGTAGTGGTGAACAGACTCAAGCCTCTTCTCCCTCTCCTTATCTCACCAGAGCAGACAGGAAATGTAGAAGGGTGCCAGATTCTGGATGGTATCATTCTCTCCCACGAAGTGATCCACTCACTCAAGATATTGAAAAAACCAGGTATGATTCTCAAACTAGATCTCTCCAAAGCTTTCGACAAACTCAGCTGGACCTATATTAAACACATCTTACTAGCATTCGGCTTTAATGCCACCTGGACATGATGGATCATGAATCTCATTTCCTCCCCCTACTTTTCCATTCTCCTCAATGGATCCCCCTCCCCTCCATTTCATCCCTCTCGGGGTATTCGTCAAGGAGATCCTCTTTCCCCGTTCATTTTTGTTGTCATGGCTGAAGGGCTAAGTCGCCTTCTTCACTGTGCTACTAATTCACACTCTTTAAAGGGAATTTCACTGCATGGCCAATCCCCCATTACTCACCAATAGTTTGTCGATGATAATATGCTCTTTGGCCATCTGTCAGTACATGAAGCCTCTGCCTTCAAACTCCTGCTCAATCTTTTTTCAGAAGCCTCTGGCACCACCATCAATGCCTCCAAATCCCAGCTCTTTTTCTTCCATACTCCCATTCTTACTCAAAGGAATATAGCCAGGATTCTGGGGTTTTCTATAGCCAAGCTTCCTTTGAAATATCTAGGAGCTCCCCTACTTGATTCTACTATCAAACATGCCTCTTGGAGGACCCTCCTTGACAACTTAGAAACCAGGCTCTCCTCCTAGACTTACCGCTCACTCAACACTGCTAGCAGGATTATCCTCATCAAATTTGTTCTTCAAGCCATGCCTCTATATTTGTTCTCAATTTTGGCAGCCCCAAAATGGGTTCTCAGGAATATTCGTGATCTTCAAAGAAATTTTCTTTGGGGTTCCTCGGGCCACAACAGAAAATGGGCTCTGGTCAAATGGACGAAAGTCTGTCTTCCGAAATCAGTTGGGGGACTAGGTCTAAGGGATCCCCTTCACAGCAACAACATCATGGGTGCGCGCATATGGTGGAATTGGATCTCTAAACCGCACACTCCCTGGGGTCGTCTCTGGCAGGCCAAATATGCTCAAGGAAGTCGAAAGGAGGAGTTAACCCGATTCAGTTCAACCACCCATGGCTCGCTAATTTGGAATGCTGCCAAGATACATAGTGCCTTTGTTCAAGCACACAGATTCTGGGAAATTCACTCAAGCACCACTGCGAGATTTTGGGAAGATTCCTGGAAACAACTTCCCAAACTTGCCTACCCAAGTGTCAAGCAACCATGCAGCAAAATGAGCAAATCCATGTTCATCAATTTTGGCAGTAGCAATCTCCCCAAGGCTTTCAACTTTGGAGATCGGCAAACACTTGGCAGGCCAACTGGTAGGAGGAAACCTATGATGAGATTGATCAAGAGCTTAAACTTAGGAGAATCAAACTTTCTGATCAGAAGGACTGTTTGAGATGGGGATATACTACCAAGGGCATGTTCACTACCAAGGAAGCATATCAAATCCTTCATCACCCCATTCAGATAATAAAAGATCAATTATGGGATCAAGTCTGGCAACCAAACATATGGCCTAAGGTCTCCACTTTCCTTTCGCTTCTCAGCAAAAAAAGGATCCTCACATGGGATAACTTACAAAAGCGAGGATTTATTGGGCCTTCTAGATGCTCCAACTACAATCTTCGCTCAGAGAACATTAATCATCTCTTGGACACTTGCCCTCTAGTAGCTCAAATGTGGGAGAGAACAACACAGGGTAACAGAAGAACAGGTAGAAGAGAGGGAGATATCGTAAACACCATTAGGACCTAGCCATGGAATCCTTTCCAAAGTCCTCTTCTCAACGCTCTCTGGAACCTCCTTCCAGGCTTCGTCTATTGGATAATCTTGAAGGAAAGAAACATCAGGATCTTCAAAAATCACAGTTCACCTCTTGACACTCTTTGGCTTCTTCTCAAGCAGAATCTTCAAGAAACTCTAGCTCTCAGACAATAGCAAGACTCAGATATGCCAGTCTTACCCCAGGAACGCCTCATTCTTGCCAACTAGAACTTAGATCTCACCTCTGTAGACCTCATCAAGGCCACTACTGCTATCCACTCTCAGTCTGCACACTCTTGGTCTCCTCCATCCGTCCACCCCTACAAGCTGAACTTCAACGGAGCGGCTAATGGAAATCCTGGGCCGGCTGGATATGGTGGCATCATCAGGAACATGGAGGGCTCTGTTTTGCATATGTATCACGGTTCGATGGGTAGAGACACCAACAACACTACCGAGATTGAAGGCTTATGGCAATGGATATGCACAACAGAAACAGAAAATTTTCTCCCTTTAGAGGTTGAAGGGGATTCTCAAATTCTTATAGAGGCTGCTATCGGGATACAATCAGGATCCTCAGCTGCAAAGATAGCTTTGAGTTGGAGGCTTCTAAGTAGACTGGAACAAATTGAAGAATGGCTCAAAACTCCACGCAATATTTCCTTCAAGAACATCCGACGAATAGCTAACAGGGTTGTAGATAGACTGGCTAATCAAGGGGCCGATCAGTAGCTCCCCTTCTTCTCTGGTTCATTGAATAGTTCCAATGATCCACAACTCAAGAGCGACTGCACACTCCTGGTGAAACAAGATCTATCCCTCCTGGATCTGGGTGTCTGACGGTAGTACAGGTACGTGGATTTCTGTTTGGATGGGCACGTGGTTGATCTACACCGCCACTCAGCCTCTCACAGCTCCGGTCATAACTTCCCCTGTGCTTAAGATTAATGATGATTTAATGCTGCCAGTACCTCCTCTTTTGTCGATTAATTTCTTGATCATGGCGCTATCAACTTACCACAATCGCGTTTCTCCCTTTCGCTTTGGTCCCTCCTTTGCAGATGCACGGTTTGCTCTTGAACATTCTCAGGAATACACTGGGATCTGGTTCGTTGGATGAACTTTTGGCTATGCCTTCAAGCCACCCTCTGTCTCCCCTGCTTTTTCACTAGCAACTTGTTTTTTGCTCTCCATTTCAGCCTTTTGAGCGCTGAAGCCAAGTTTTTTTTCATCCATATCCACTTCCATAGTTTATCAAGTAGCCCGGATCACCCTGCTCCTCTAGTTATGCCAACACTTCGACGGAGGATGAGCTACAGAAGAGGCAGCTCCTGAGGGAAAATTGGACACCAAGCCTTCTCTTCCATGTCGGACTCCTCAACTTTTTGCTCGGACTTCCGCATAGATAGGTACCCAGATACTTGGAGTGGACGGGGTAGGGGCAGTGGATTGCACAATATAGCACTGAGCTCCTTCTAATCCTCGACTAACTCCGCTCGGTTACATTTTCCCTATAGTCATGGCACTTTCTCCTTTATGGCCACGGTCACCATAGAGCTTAGCGAGTTCAATTCAGGTTAAGAGGTTGGTTCCCTTAGGGTGACTACGGACAGGCCGGCAGAAGACAAACCAGGCTCCATCCACACAAACTTCGAACAGAGCAAGGCTTCAGGCTCTGGCAAAAGCAAAGCTTCTCAAAGCATGAGGAATCAGGAAGCTTCCTCTGATGACGACGATGATTACAAGTATGGATGCCGCATCATCGAGGAGCCGCCTGATCCCTCTCCTAATGTTTAAACAAGTTGGTTATTTTTGGTTTTTTTGGAATTCAGCAAGCTTGAGAAGATTCACTTATCACCTTCCTCGATATCATGATAAGTGCACTAGCTCAAATTGCCAGTTTCTCATGCGAAAGGGGCATTATGCTAGCCTTCAGTTTTCAGTTTCAGTTGTAGTCACGACTACTTCTGTATTTAGTATTGGGTTGTCACATAGTTGGTCACAACTACTTGGTCTAGTTTTACTATTTTGGTTGTCGCATAGCCCCAGTTTAATTCTCAGTTCCATGTACAACTTTGGGGTTTTCTGGATTTTTTCTTTAGTCATGATCAGGTTCTCTACAATTCTTGAGGGCAATACTCAGCTGGGTTTTTGCATACTGATCTGCTATGCTTGTAATCATGCCGCATCTTTGGGCTAACTTTACGAGGCCATGGCCTTGGTGTAAATTTATTTTGTATTAATATAGAAGTAGCCATATTCAGAAAAAAATAATAAATAGTAATTAAGTTAATTACAAAAACATGACACTGTCTCTATGGAAGATATGAGGAATTTCAAATGAACCTTAGTAAATCTCTTTTCACCCGACAATTATCAGTTAGGAGAATTTATCCCTTTACCTCCTCTTCCTTCAACAAAAGGAGGGAGAGGGGAGAGGAGGGGGTTGGAAAAAAGAGAGGAGAATTCTTGGAGCTGAGAAGGTTTTTCAGTGGGAAAACTCTAAAACATATCTTCCCTGGTGGAATAAAAGTGTTTGCAGGATGGACTTGGGTCCTTAGGCCAAGACAAACTAACTGATGCCTTAGAAACTGTTCTGAAGAATTCAAGAGCTCGGGGGGAGAAGGTTGGACGTAATATCCAAATTCTCATTGGAAGGGTGGATATGTTCATTTGTATATTCCTAATCTTCTAGCAGCAGATAAGTGTGTTGAATACATATATATAACATCTTTTTCTTTCTGTGTTAGTGGGTCTTCTGATATATGTGAAATTAAATTTAGTTAACATAATGATTGATATCAGACTAATTCGAATGGAAAATCCTTCTAGAAAACTGGGTGCAGTAAGGAATATAGTTAACTATGCCCACTGTAGGATGTATCAGTGGTATGAAAAGAACCCATAGTAGAATAGTATCTCTAGAGTTCTCCTTAAATACCTTTGTTTGGTTACATGGAAACTGTGTGGAACCTAGGCTCAGCCATATGTACTATAAGATGTAATGGCAATTATATGCATTATTTCTGTATCTTGTATATAAATTGTGGCAAGCCTGCATGGATAGTAATGGCAAGAAAATGCATTATTTCTGTATCTTCTTGAATATAAATTGTGGCAAGCATGCATGGACAAGATTGGTAAAGGAAAAGTATGGTTTCTATACGTTATTTTATATAAAATATGTCGATCATGTACATTGCATAGACAAAGATAGCGTAAGATAGGAATTATCTCTGTATGTTCTTTTATAAAGAATATGACGAGCATGCACACTGTATAAACAAAAATATCAAGGAAAATATTAATTATGTATGCTCTTTTATATGAACTATGTCAAGAATGCATATTTTATGGATAGAAACAACAAAGGAAAACATCAATTGTGTATGTGCATTTATATAAATTATGTTGAGCACACACATTTCATAGACCAAAATATCCAAGGCAAATTTTAATTCTGCAAATTCTTTTATGTAACGAAGACGAGCATGCATAGATCAACATAGCAAGGAAACAATACTTTTTACATATGTTCTTGTACATGAATCATGACCAACATGCAAAATCAAGAAAACATAAATGAATATAGACCTTCTGGGTGTATTCTAATAAACTATGAAGATTATCCGTAAGCATAAGAGCAAAGGAAGTGAATCCTTCCTGTAGGTGCCTATAGGTCGAGGACGCACAAACAATAAGTAAGAACCCATAAATTCTACGTCTGTAACTTCCTCTTGAACTTAATGAGTTCCAATAAATGTAAGGAACTTAAGATAACCAGGGAGAAAATATGACTCAAACCCTCTTAGAGGAAAGATAACCCACAATCCTGCCAGATTTGGTCAACCACGCCAACTGTTAGGTCAGCCTGGTCGACTATTTCAGTGCAGACGATAAATTGAAAACATTGATCAGTTGAAATTCCCTTCGAGGTTGGAATAAAGTAATATTATTCATAGCAACAGCTACTAGTAGCTTTTTAAATCCCAAGCCAAAATCATATTACAGAAAGTAACATGAGCAAGTAGAGATTACTAAGCATATACCTAGTAGTTATGGCAGAAACCCTCTGGTAGGTCGTGACATATCCGTGCTTCGGAATTCAAAGGGAACCCATTGAGAAGGAACCTTTGCCGGAGGTCTTAACCAGATGAAAACGGGAACAGTGAGAGATTAAACACTACTACAATACGAGAAATAGAGTAAAGAGTTCAGAATAATAATTCAGAAGTTAAGCATTTTGCACAAATGCCCTTTCCTTCTAGAGCAGATAAATAGAGTTATATTATGTCTAAAATTAATGGAAGGGTAATTATACATTTATGTCCGAGCCAACAGAAAACAAAACTGTAAACTTACATTGTCACATTATAGCATGAGGGCAGCCTTGGGGAACGAACATAGTAATATGCATGAAACTTGAATTAAGGAATCGAAACTTTCAAACAGATGAAATGATTTAACCCTTTAACAAACCCCATGCCTTACTAGCTTGCATATCTTGTAGCAAGAGGTAACTAGGTAATAATGCCCCAAACCAATAAAAAGGCAAGGGAACACAGGAAATCCAACCTGAAGCTGAAAGGTGGATCTAACTTTAAAATTCCTCGAGGGCCACTCAGATGAGAAAGGTTATTTAGTCGTCGAATGGTCCAACCTGCAGAGGAAAAACGACCCTATTAGCATATTATCATAACAAAGTGGTGAAAATTGAAGGAAAACTCTTACTAAGTAACCTTCTTGTAAACAATTACTTGAGACTTCCGAGTGGGAGGGTTCTTGGCCGGATGCTAACCCCCAAGACCTTGGGGTATCTCCATCCTCATTCATAAATTTATGCGCAGGTGGAAGAGGTTTGCCTGGACTTGGTGCCTTAAGCCTGAAACTGTCATGGAGGGCGGCGAGGAAACATAGAGAAGAATATCCTTCCAAGAGTTGAAGAAAATGGGAGTTGTCAACAATAACCCCACAGATAGTTACCCTAACCCTATCCTAGCAAGTAGTGACCATCAAATCAGCATCGCGTACTGCCATCACCGGATTGCAGCTAGGTGGTAGATCGTGTAGGTGTACATCTGAATGTGAACCTCGCCAGCCATGTCAATGCATAGATATAAGTATAGTAGAATTATATGCCTAATCATTTAACGAATATTTTTTAAATCGGAACCAGGTTTATCCCCATACAATTAAACTAACATGATTCCACATTATGCCAAGGTACATGTTATTGAATGTCTTGGGGTGCAGAAATGATATGGTGTATGAATAGCTATAAAAGTCAAATTTTTTGTGTGTTTCAATTTGTATCAGAGCCTTGAGGTTACTACAATGAGGTTTGAGTGGATGAGAATTGAATAACAAAATAAATATGGTGCACAGAGAAGAGGCGGGCGCAAGATGAGACAAGGAATAGGATCCACCCCCTCAGGAGGGACTGCCAGACATAACCTAGAGGTGTGGGTATAGTTAGGTGAGGAAAATCAGAGTACAAATGCTGTGTTATTAGAAACAGTCCAACATCTATGATCAGAGATGCATAGTTTTCTAGTTGATAATGAAATATTACATTTGGAGCAAAAAAAGATTATGAAAATCCTTTAAGATAGGAAGAATCAGAGAAATCCAAACCCTAGCCACGATGAAGAAAACAGAACAAAATCACATAGATAGCAGGATGAACATATAGAGTCTTGTTGGTACTATTTTATTGCTATTCGTTTCTTCTAAAAATCCATCATTTATCTACCATTTTCTTCCATAAACTCCTCATAGCCCATTGAAATTGATTAATGAAGCATTATAATTGTTATTTTACATTAAATTTACTTTATGGATTTTTATGTTAAAAATTGGAATTTTTCAACAAAATTACGAGATGTAATGACTTCCTATAATTGGTTTATGTTGTGACATGTGGCATGGCAGGAAAATCGAAATAGAAGATAAGGACGTGATCTAGAATGTACATACATGGTGGAAAATCTATTTAGCATCGAATTTGGAGCTCCTGAATACATGGTCAATGCTGGTCAAACCCAGCCTATTCAACAGAGAAATCTGAAGTTATAATGAATGTACTTGATCTTTTGCTTAAGATTAGGGACCCTAAACTGATTTCGATTTGTTTTAGAAATTAGTTAGGATTAGGAAGAACGAAAATAGCCTTTTTGGTTGTAAATTTTAATAAATAGGAGGATTTTGATTATTAAAAAAAAAAGAATGCTAGTGAAGACATTGAAGAGAGCAGACTTAAGACTGTAAGCGTATTCCAGAACTCTATTTTTAATGTAATCTATTCTCAGAACTTAATCAAAGGTAGAATTTCATCAATTATGGTGTTTATGAGTTAACGTTCTTATCACTTTAAGTTTTTCAAAGTGTGCCATCAAAGCGTGGAATGTCCCTACATCAGGATTGGTACACTTTCTTTTATGTTTCATAGAATTTAGTATTCATATCTAAATAGCGTTTTATTTCATTTCATTGCTTGTGAGTTTATCAATTTAATTAGAAGTTCTTGTGATTGTTATTTTATGATTCATAGTAGTAGCTTGAAAATTCAATTGTAAAATTATTGAATAAGTCCTTGTAAAAGGTTTAATTGAACATTGAATTTCAAAATATTTCTATGAACTCTGTTTTCGTGAATTTGATTTTTAGTATGCTTAGTGTGTTATTTTAAAAGAGTTTTTGTGAATTATATCCTTGTAAGAGGATTGAGAACTCAGACTAGTAACACTCTGTGTTTTTAGAACAGTTAATTAAATTAGATGATATAAGTGTTTAAATTGTGAAAGGAAACATATTTCAATCTCTTGTAAAAGAGTGTTGTAGCCTGTCACAATAGACAGTTATTTATACAGATTAGATGCTTTTAGGTCTATAAAATTTATACACGTGCCTCTAAGTTTACCTACCTTGGTTGACATTAAATTTAGTCTAATCTAGAACCCTGGATTGGTCTCTACATTTTGGCGTCATTGCCGGGGAGGCGCAACTAGAGGATTTCTAAAAAAAACAAAAACAAAACAAACAAAAACATGGATTTAATTTTAATTCATCATTTTAGAAGTCATGTTTACTTATGTCTAGACCTAGAGATGTGTTGTGGCCACCAACAACCCCCCTCCTTATGAAGTATTATTGCTAATGCTAAATAAGTGGGGACCCTCAAAAAAATTAGTTAATGTTATATTTTCTTTTTAGATGAAATCTACAACATCATGGACTTAGGAAAATACCTTGAAAAATCTAGAAGACCTAAGTTTCATAATGAGAAAATTAAATTTACTCCTGAAAGGATATTGCACTGCACAAAGTATGATAGGATACACCTTCCAAAGAGTTAAAACGATAAAAAGCGATATTGCGATGCGAAAAACCTCATCGCATCGCATATGCTGAAGACAAACGCTCTCATTGAAAAACTTTAAAACATCACCGATATGCGATATCGCATATCGCACATTGCAAATATCACAAGAATTACACAAGAATTATAATGATCTGCAATATTGCGATATTGCGATATTGTGATACCGCAATACTGCGACATCTCAAAGTTGCAATACTGCGATAGAAACAACACGATGATATTGCGACATTGCGATACTGCGATCTGCGACATCGCAAAGCAAAAACGCAGGAATCTTCCATCGCAATTGGTTTTGGCTCATTATTCGAGAAAACTCTTTAACCAAGGGTTGGTCATATGTTTTAATGCGAATTAATGGGTTATTGCCAGTTGTTAATGAAATAGGGTGTTGTGTTTTTCGAAAAAATAACTCACGTAAGGTGGCATGTCTTGTATATCTTCGGCATTTAAAATTTTTCCTTTTATTAGTCCTTTATTATTACTTCTAACTCAATGTAAATTTCAGAAAAGAAGGACGAAGCATTACACAGGGCACTATACAGAAAACAACGAAGAGGGAAGGCAACGGGCCAATTTACATTCTAGAAGGCATACTTAATTTGCTCAAAGAAGAAAAAGAGCCACAGAACTCTTCGGAGGCATCTATCACAGATTTCTCATGTATAGTCATGGTTGAATGGATATTGAAAGACACTGATACCAGAAACAAATAGTTTAATTCTCAAGGTCAAGAGCTCACGGAAACACTATTTTTACAAATTTTGGGTTTTATATTGAATGAGAGAAAAAGGCGCAAGAGGCAAAAAAACCGCACCAGGGAAGCCCGGATCAAGAAACCGAGGCAGTTTCCAATGCGCGATTAGCGCTTAGCACTAATCGTGCATCGCTAAGGAAAATTGTTCGAAAAGGAAGGTCCCTAGTTTCTTAGTCACCTGCAAGTCCCGAAAACTGCAAAGAAATCAGCGATAGAAGCAAATTGGAAACAGAAGCTATCCAAAAGTTAACCAAGTTGAAATGAGATTTTTACTAGGCATACATGATAATGCTACATATTCATTGGTTGATTCTCAAGCGCATCATCAATTTTACTGAGAAGAGAATGCCAGCTCTTGTCGTTTCTATTTGCTTAACTCAACCAAAGGTGGAAGACAGTCAGTCGACTCTACTCAGAAAAATACTGAATGCTTGCGACATTAAGGAGTAGATTTAGAAATAGTTAGTAGATTTAATTTTGGAATAGTTTTGCTTAGAAAGAGGACGGTCATTTAAACCTAATCCTCAAATTCTGTAAATATGTTATTTAGTTAGTAGTATTTAAACCCTTCTCATGCACTTAGAGAAGGGTCCAGAAATTTATCAAAAACTTGTCCTCAGAACATGCACTTTTGCACCCTCAGAGGAGGGTTTGGTGAATGAATGGAACAGGGTTTGTTTGATATTTGCATTTGATATCTGCTACTGATGTTGCACTTCTGTACTCTTAATAGATGTTGAATCAAAGAGAGATAAATCAATCATTGCTTGAAGCTCATGAGTAGGACTAGTTATAAATGGTACT
>APFE031688106.1:30491-75131 GCA_000404065.3 Pinus taeda | reverse complement strand
TAAGAATTCCTTGTTCTACTTGTTTACTGTTTTTCATCAATTCAATAATGACTTGAGGACAAGTCAAAGACTTAGTGGGGGAGAAGAAATAGTGGTTTTTCCCTATCTCATCTCCTCATTTTTAAATCTTCAAGGAATTTGTTTCAATAATTCAGTATTTCAATAAAAGAGTTGTTTTTGTTCTAATTAGAGGGACCTGTTCAAGCAATGAGATATGCAGTGGGACCTGTTCAGAAGAATATGTCAACATTACCAATATCAAAGGGACCTGTTCAGAAGGCTATGTCAACATCACCAATATCAAAGGGACCTGTTAAAGACTGCATTAAAGATACATCAGGCTACTTCAACAAAGTTTTCAAAGGTTGCTTATCATCAGAATTATAATCAAGGCTACATCAACACTAAGGATAAAAGAAGCTTCACAAACATGGTTCTTCAGATTTTAAAGGGACTTGTTATATTCAATTTCATCTCAGAGGGACCTTTTTTAGAAAATGAAGATCAGTCATACCTGTAAAAACAGATCAGTCATACCTGTGCAAGCCAAATCAACATTTTTTCAACCAAGAAGTGTAATGTATTGTTGAAATTTTTATTTTTAACATTTAAAATTCTTAAATTATTTTAGTGTTAAAAATGATAATTATTATTGCTTGTTATCAATTTCAAAAATCCTTATACCCATAACCTTTGTAATATTCCCTAAATACTCACCTCATTATCACTCTGCCTATTTCTATATGATCATTTCCGTTTCCCTATCACACCTTAGCCTATTTTTATTTTCTATTCCTACTACGCTCTTCAAACCTTTTCATAAACCGCTCTTCAAACCTTTTCATAAACTCATCATTTTTAAATCTGACCTCTGTCAGTAAAGTACTAACAAGTAGTGGATACTCAATGTAAAATTCCGTTCAATGGAAAGACATTTGTTAAACCATCAGTCCTCAAATGATTTCATTCATTTCGACTGTTGGAGTTACAAAAACAATCTTCTAACCCAAATCTGCTTATGAAATGTATCCATTATCATCATACGATTTGCATATTGTGTTATCATGATTATGCTTCTGCAAATCAGTACTGCTCCTTTGTATTCATGATTTGAATGCGCCTTCCGACTCTGCAAACAAACTTACGGCCTCTGATAGTAAGACTATGTTCTCTGCGTTATCATCATAGCAATTGGATCTTATGACATCAACCAAAATGAAGGTCAGCTCAAGCAATTGAAGAAGTAAACTCAGAGAATTGAGGACGTTAACCAGGTCAGCTCAGTGGAACGCAGTAAAAGAGGTAACAAGTTGAAAACCCTGATTGAATTTCTGAGCATAAAAAAAAGTTAGAACAGAGATTTTTAAAATGACCAATAGAGCAGAGCTCGAAAAATTTGATAGTTCAAAATATCATGAAGACTGTGTCAAGATTTTTGGGGAAAAATACTAGTTGTCTTTTCTAGAGAAATTTAATGGAAATAATGAAGAGGTTACGAAGCAATTTGCATTTTCCTTCAATGGAGAGAAAGCTTTAATAGAAAATTTCTCTTTTAGAATTTCAGAGGATACAATAGCACAAACATTGGAAATCAGTCCAGAAGGGGAAAAGTATTTCAAAACCAAGGAATTTAGAGAAAAATCATGGACTTAGTTTATGTCTAGGTCAAGGGTTTCCTTTGTCAATTGGAAAAAGGGTGTTACTAGAAGTTGGCTAATTCACCCATGGGATGAAATGGTATACATTATTCAAAAATTTGTTACGTGTGAAGGACGTTACAGTATAGTATACCTATATCACATAAAAATTCTGTTGCACTTAAAAGGTCAATGCACTATCAGTCTGCCCTATTTTCTATTACAAAGTTTGACTAAAATGTCGAAGACCATTCAGAAACAAAAAGGTAATGAAGATAGGAGTTTGTATCATTTTGGTTTGATCAAAATTCTAATTGAATTTGAGTTGCAGAGGAGAGGAAAAACATGGAAAGAATTTTTAATTGACAATCAAATCAAAATTAGAGAAGGTGAACAGGAAAAGCAAGAAAGCATAGAGTTTATGATTGATATTGATGAGGAAGTCCCTAAGCTTAAGTCAAGCAATGTTCCTCAACCCAGCAGTAGTGTAAGGACAAGAAGGATGAGGCAAGAAACTGCCAAGAAAATTGAAAAAGATAAAATCTTCACTACTTATAAGAGAAGATCAAGGAGAATAAAAAGGAATCAGACACAAGATGATCAACCAGAGCCGAATGAAAATGCACCAATGGAAATTGAAAGCAGTGCTAATTCACAACTAGAACAGAAAGTAGAAATGGAAACTGAGAGTAACAAGGGAGAAAGGAAAGAGTCAACACCTACAAACAAGAAACAGAGAAGGTTAGAGAAACATATTGAAGAGCTAAAGGAGGAATTGATGGAAGAAAACATGTTAGAGAAAGTCATAAAGAAGGAAAATGAAATGTTGAGAGCTTAGAGCAAGAAGATTCAGCAGAAAAATGAGAAACTGAAGAAGAAAGTCAAAGAACTTAAGACTGATCAAACTGAAATATGCAAATGGGCGACAAAATGGTACAATCAGAAAAAAGTTCTCAAAGAAAAATATAAGAATATGAAACATGAGTCCTGAGTTCAAAAGAATGTCCAAGTTCAGAAGAATGTAGATGAATTGCTATAAGCAGCAGAGGCACAAGTAGAAACATAATATAAAGGGAGCACATCAGGATTAGCATGAGGACATGCTAAATCATTGAGTTTGGGGGAGATGTTGGTACTATTTTATTGCTATTCTTTTCTTCTAAAAATCCATCATTTATCTACCATTTTCTTCCATAAACTCCTCATAGTCCATTGAAATTGATTAATGAAGCATTATAATTGTTATTTTACATTAAATTTAATTTATGGATTTTTATGTTAAAAATTGGAATTTTTCAACAAAATTACGGGATGTAATGACTTCCTGTAATTGGTTTATGTTGTGACATGTGGCATGGCAAGAAAATCAAAAAAGAAGATAAGGACGTGATCTAGGATGTACATACATGGTGTAAAATCTATTTAGCATCGAATTTGGAGCTCTTGAATACATGGTCAATGCTGGTCAAACCCAACCTATTCAGCAGAAAAATCTGAAGTTATAATGAATGTACATGATCTTTTGCTTAAGATTAGGGACCCTAAACTGATTTCAATTTGTTTTAGAAATCAGTTAGGATTAGGAAGAATGAAAATAGCCTTTTTGGTTGTAAATTTTAATAAATAGGAGGATTTTTATTATTAAAAAAAAAAGAATGCTAGTGAAGACATTGAAGAGAGCAGACTTAAGACTGTAAGTGTATTCCAGAACTCTGTTTTTAATGTAATCTATTCTCAGAACTTAATCAAAGGCAAAATTTCATCAATTATGGTGTTTATGAGTTAACGTTCTTATCACTTTAAGTTTTTCAAAGTGTGCCATCAAAGCGTGGAAGGGCCCTACGTGAGGATTGGTACACTTTCTTTTCTGTTTCATAGAATTTAGTATTCAGATCTGAATAGCGTTTTATTTCATTTCATTGCTTGTGAGTTTGTCAATTTAATTAGAAGTTCTTGTGATTGTTATTTTATGATTCATAGTAGTAGCTTGAAAATTCAATTGCAAAATTATTGAATAAGTCCTTGTAAAAGGTTTAGTTGAACATTGAATTTCAAAATATTTCTATGAACTCCGTTTTCATGAATTTGATTTTTAGTATGCTTAGTGTGTTATTTTAAAAGAGTTTTTGTGAATTATATCCTTGTAAGAGGATTGAGAGCTCATACTAGTAACACTCTGTGTTTTTATAACAGTTAATTAAATTAGATGATATAAGTGTTTAAATTGTGAAAGGAAACATATTTCAATCTCTTGTAAAAGAGTGTTGTAGCCCGCCACAATAGACACTTATTTAAACAGATTAGATCCTTTTAGGTCTATAAAATTTAGACATGTGCCTCTAAGTTTACCTACCTTGGTTGACATTAAATTTAGTCTAATCTAGAACCCTGGATTGGTCTCTACAAGTCTGAAGGGGGACAAACTGGTAATGAAGAAGAATATGATAATGTCTCTAGTAAAAAGGGAATGAAAAGGCAGAAAACAAAACTCCAAGGGGAGTTCAAAAATATCAAGCCACCAGTATATAATGGAGAAGCCAAAGAAGTGGCAGAGGCTTGGTTAATTAACATGAATAAATACTTCCAGATATATGAATATGATGATAATTTGAAGGAAAGGTTAGAAATTTATCGGTTACAGGGCAAGGTCACCCTATGGTGGGAAGAAATCAAAACAATGAAAGAAATTAATGAGCAGGAGGTCACATGGAAGAAATTTCAAAAGAATTTTAAGAAGAGATATCTGATGGAGAGGCTCTATGACGATAAGAAAAAAGAGTTTCATGATTTGAAACTAGGACAATAGTCTATGGATGAGTTTATAGCCAAGTTCATTTTGATGTTATGATATGTCCCCTACATCCGTCAAGAGAAGGCTAAAGTCAAGCACTTTATTAGTAGTTTACCTGTACACATGAAAGAGAAGTTGGAATTTTAAAACCCTAAAATGATGGATGAAGCAATCTGAAAAGCTCAGATCTATTATCATCAAATGAAGTAGAAGGGCAAAGTTAATAAAAATTGGACAAGTAAGAAAGGGCAGAAAATATTTATAGCCAATAAAAACATGAAAAATGATGGTACCAAGTATCCAGGATGGAAGGGACCAAATGGATCTGCTAATAGGAATCAACAGAGGTATAGATCTTAGAATGAAGCGAAGAAAAGTGAAGCATCAAGCAAGTTGGAATTTGGTCAGGTTCCTAAACCTCCTCTGTAGTGTTGGGGTTGTGGGGAACCCCATTACTACAAAAACTGTGCCCATAGAGCGAGATTAGAACCAGTTGAAAATATTCAAGAAGCTTCTATTGTCAGTGATATGGTGGGGAACATACCCCAGATTAAAGCAACATTGGAAGATCGACAGGTAGAACATCAACCCTCGATGGTGGAACTCGAAGATAAAATATCCAATCACCCTATTTCCATTTCAATAGATCTGAGTGCAAGCTTAAGCTATGTAAGCCTTATTGAAAATAGCAACAAGAAATGCTAAGAATAAAAATGCTAAAAATAGCATTGCTATAGATAGCATTCTGTGATACCTTCCAATTTTAATTAGTCCCTAAATTAAAATTGAGAATTCGAATTCAAATTTGATCTAAGTAGCTGTTTGTAAAATAATTAATTAATTCATCTTGAGTGAATTAGTTGAAGAAAATCAAACATGAAGTCTATGTGAAAACATGCAACAATTATCCCTTTGATTGAGGAAGGTATCCCTTAATTAAGGAGATTAGGATGAGTTGTACTTTGAGTTGTAATTAGTTAGCTCAATTAACTAAGTTAAGTCCAATTAGATTAGTTCCAACAGTTTGTGGCACTGATTATGAGTTCAGTTAGCCAATGCATGCATGCATGCAACTAGTGTACTTAAGATAACTGAATATTCTCTCATAAATAACTCATGCATGTTAGTTCAAATAGAGATCCAGTTGAGATCAAAGGATGGGACAGTGTACTATAAGTTGCAGGAATATTCCCGTGAGGATATCTCTTGCATGCAGAAGGAATTCATTCCTCGAGGACAATTATTTCAGAGGTTAGTGAGCAGTGTGTGAGGTAATTACACAAGTGGTAGCTTGAGGACCCAGGAGAAACTGCGCAAGGAAATAGGAGGCTTGGAGGACTGAAGGAAGGCATATATGTTGTCTATTCTATCTATGGGCAGTAGTGAGGGATTTTACTGAGAGCTGGATAGCTTGTGAGCTAAACCTTTGTGTAATCCTGAGATATTTCCACTTGTATGATAATACAGATAGTGGGGTTTTTAGTTGAGGCTTTCCCTAGAGTATTCTTCTATGTTTCATGTGTGAGTGAATCTTCTTCTCTGTTATATGTGTTCTATTTGATCTTGCTCAAAATTGGTTAAGCTTCCGCAAGTTTGATTGTAGAAGTAGATTAAGTATATTGCTTTAGTTACATTGCATTATCAGTTTAATCTACAGGAGAATTTCTACATGGTATCGGAGAAAAGGTGATCAAGTCAGAGAACAGTATACAAAGAAGGGAGAACTTTGAAGTTTTGAAGTTCTTGATTGTAGGTACAGAATCGATTTATTATCACATCTCAAAATTCACCAATGGCATTCAATGGCTTGAGACTCGAGTATGCCCTAGATGGCAGCTCGAATTATATAGCCTGGAAGGATCGCATGGAAGCAGTATTAGAGGACAACGGGTGAAGGACTTCATTGATCAATAAGTCCCCAAGCCAGCAGTAACTAATGCCAAAGAATCGGTGGAATGGAAGAAATGTGTGGTGAGAGCAAGGAGGATTCTTCCGGAGGGAGTTTGAGACCAAATTGTCTTGAGTCTCCATGGGAAGGAGATATCATTTTTAATGTGGAAGACATTGAAGGATCTATATCAGAATAATAATGATCAGAGGAAGCTAGAACTGAAAGACAAGCTTCAGAAAATCAAGTGTGAAAAGGGCAACACGATCTCTACATATCTGAACAAGCTCACCACCTGTAGAGATGAGATTGGAAGTGTAGGAATCATGACAACCGATGATGACATGGTGAGTCTTGCTCTCCTAAGTCTTCTTAAGAGCTGACATAGCTACCAAGACTTAGTGAATGGAAGAGAGAAACTTCCAGATTGGGAATGACTATGGTTGGATTTAATGCAAGAGGAGATCAGGAGAAGCACCAGAGATGGTTATTCATCAAAGCATGATGATGAAGAAAATCTAGCCTTAACAAGTAAGGTGAGGAAAGGGAAAGGGAAGGCTTCCCATTCCAAACCGATTTCTTCCCATGGTAGGAAGAAGATTGACAAATCTAAAGTGAGATGCTTTATTTGTCTTGATGTGGGCCATTATGCAACAAATTGTCCACAGAAGAAATCCAAGAAGGGATCCTCGAAAGGATCAGATGGTGAGGCACTGGTCTCACAGTTCAAATTGGATTTTACCCTCATGGCATGCATGGTTTCATCGATGGTGGGTTGTGTTTGGTACCTGGGCAATGGAGCCTCATTCCACATGACCGGCGACAAGAGTTTATTCAGTACCTTGGAGGAGAAGGACCTCCAGATGTGCATAGATATGGGCGACGATGGAAAGTACCATGTTTCAGGTGAAGGCACAGTTGTGTTTCGGAGGGAGCATGGAGCTCCTCTCACCCTAACTAATGTAAAGTATGTGCTTGGACTAAAGAAGAACCTGGTATCTGTCACAATGTTGGAAGACAAAGGCTATGATGTAGTCTTCAGTAAAGGAAAGGTGTTCCTAAGACACATCGCCACGGGTCAGACTAAGAGGATTTGGATTCGATTGAAGAATCTCTACAAGCTGGAGGTAGATGACTGTGCTGCATTGAGTTCCAAAGTAGAGTTGGTGCAAAGCCAAGATATTGGCAAGTTATGGCATAGAAGGTTGGGCCACTTGCATCATCGGGCCTTGAAGATCATGCAACATATCTCTACTGGATTTCCCAAAGGTAAACTTGAGCAAGTATATACATGCAAAGGTTGTACCTTGGGTAAGTATACAAAATCTTCCTTTCAAGATCGAGATAGTCGAGCTGAAGCAATCTAGGAGCGAGTTCATACAGATGTGTGTAGACCATTCTTGACAGCCTCCACTACTAAACAAAGGTACTATGTTATTTTCATTGATGATTTTTCTCGTAGATGCTGGATCTATTTCAAGTAGAAGAAGGATCAAACCTTCCCAAGGTTTTGTGAGTTCAAAGCCTTGGTTGAGAAACAATCAAGAAAGAAGATCAGGGCCTTGCGAAGTGACAATGGTGGAGAGTATGTCTCTCAAGAGTTTAAGGACTTATGTGTAGTAGAAGGAATTAAATGGGACTTGACGGCACCCCATAACCCATAGCAGAATGGGGCGACTGAAAGGAAGAACATAATGATTGTGGGAGAAACTCGGGCGATGTTGCATGACCAAGGCCTACCACTTCATTTTTGGGTTGAGGCATGCAATACAATGGTATACTTGCATAATAGAAGGCCACATCGCATACTTGGGATGAAGACACTAGACGAAGCTTTCTTCGGGAAGAGACTAGATGTGAGTCACTTTAGGATCTTTGGCTCATCAATATTTTGCTATGTGACCAAAGATGCCTGGAAGAAAATTGAGCCAACAGCTGAGTTGGGGATACTTGTGGGGTATACTGATACACCCCACAACTTTCGAGTGTTCTTGCCTACCAGTCAGAGGACAATGGTGCGCAGAGATCTAAATTTTGACGAGTAGAAGGCCACATGCGTTTCCCTCGAGAGGGAGCTCAAGTTGCATGCAGAGGAGGAACTTTTGGTTCCTAAGGATGAGGAGCCTCAGACTGATGTAGAGTAGCCACATGCAAAGGTTCCAGTATTGGAGACATCCACTCATGTAGATTCTTCCAGAGAGGGGTAGAAGCGCACAAGGGAAGCTAACAGATTGTTGATGGATGCGAGAGAGAATGTGGGAGAGCCATCTTCTTAGCACAGACAAAGGAGGTCACTTGAGCGGTACACTGGTTACATGGCCCTTATTGGGGAGTGTGTAGAGGTTGAACCATCTTGCTTTGATGAAGCAGTGCAGCAGCCAGTTTGGGTTGATGCTATGGTGGAGGAGTATGCCTCCATAGTTTTGAACAGTGTTTGGGATGTGGTTCCAAGGCCAGAGAACAAGTTAGTTGTGAATTCTCGCTCACTTTACAAGGTAAAGCAAGCTGCTGATTTTAGTGTGGAGAAAAATAAGGCAATATTTGTTGCCTGTGGTTTCTCATAGGTCGAGGGGATCGACTATGATGAGGCTTTTGCTCCAGTAGCAAGATACTCATCTATCATATTGATGTTGGCACTATCAGCACAAATGGGTTGGAAGATCCATCAGATGGATGTGAAGACTGCATTCCTCAATGGCAAGATTAAGGAAGAGGTGTACATAGAGAAGTCGGAAGGATTTGAGACCTTCTATCATGAGTCACATGTGTGTTGGCTCAAGAGAGCTTTGTACAGGCTGAAACAAGCACCTCGTGTTTGGTACACTAGGATCGACAGTTATTTCACTAGGTTGGGCTTCACAAAGAGTGAAGAAAATGCGAACCTGTACCACATCATGGTAGAAGGTAAGCCATTGATCATTAATCTTTATGTTGATGATCTAATATTAACAGGTGATGATCAGTTGATCAAGTCTTGAAAAGAGGACCTTGCAAGAGAGTTCGAGATCAAAGACATGGGTCTCATGCACTACTTTCTAGGCATGGAAGTGTGGCAGAAGGATGGGGAAGTGTTTGTGTCTCAAGGCAAGTATGCCAATGAGCTACTCAGTAGATTCCACATGGAGAAGTGCAAGCCCATGCAGACTCCTCTAGCAGGTAACTAGAGGAAGGAGGATGCTAATTCAGGTGAAGTAGTAGATGCTACTGTGTATCAATAGCTTGTGGGTTCATTAATGTATTTTTTGAACACTTGACCATATTTGTGCTTTGCAGTGAACCAACTGAGTCAAGCTATGGTTCAACCTACCAAGCTATTTTAGAAGGTAGCTAAGCTTGTGCTGAGATACCTCAGAGGCATATCTCAGTATGAATATGGTACAGACAGACAGAGGGAGTGAAGCTTCATGGCTTCATAGATGTAGATTGGGCAGGGAGTCCATCAGATCGAAAGAGCACTTCAAGAGGAATTTTCAACCTTGGTTCAACTACGGTTTCTTGGTACAGTAGGAAATAAAGGTCAGTTGCACTTAGCTCAACAAAGGATGAATACATGGTTGCAAGCTAGGTAGCATGTGAGGCCATTGTTGGTCACTATAATTGCTTATTTAATTAAACAATCAAGTGCTACATAAATTGTCAACCCAGGGAAGTATGTTTATTTCAAAGGCAATCACACGCAATATATGCTCAATCTCAAAAGCAATCCAAAGTTGTAGTAAAAGTTACACTAATCACAGCTTGCTTTGAACATACTGAAGCTCTACTTTGAATTACAGTAAAATCAATCTTTCTATTTTAGAATTCAGGATTCAAAGGAAAACAATTATCAGAAGAATATTGGATTATATTAAGAAACAACAACCTAGGAAAAAGGAACCTTTCAACAATCTGCAAAAGAAAGGACTAACTATGTTGTAACAGAAAATAGGAATCTTCAGCACCTGTCTCTGACTATCACACTTTCATAAACTCATTCGGCAAACATAATTACCAATCGAATTGAACAACAATTACCTAGGAATGAATTGTATGAAAACGATGCAACAATCAGTTGAAATAGAGTTTCAGCAACAGATAGCAAAGTTCTAACAAGGCATGAATAAAAACAATAATTAACACACTACAAAAACTAATGGGTGAATCTTGTGAGGAAGGTGGGTCCTCTCCTTCTCACAAGATTCCCCAGAAATGAACGGGAACTAAGAAGAAGAATATTGGATTATATTAAGAAACAACAACCTAGGAAAAAGGAACCTTTCAGCAATCTGCAAAAGAAAGGACTAACTATGTTGTAATAGAAAATAGGAACCTTTAGCACCTGTCTCTGACTATCACACTTTCATAAACTCAATCGGCAAACAGAATTACCAATCGAATTGAATGACAATTACCTAGGAATGAATTGTATGAAAACGATGCAACAATCAGTTGAAACAGAGTTTCAGCAACAGATAGCAGAGTTCTAACAAGGCATGAATAAAAACAATAATTAACACACTACAAAAAATAATGGGTGAATCTTGTAACGAAGGTGGGCCCTCTCCTTCTCACAAGATTCCCCAGAAATGAACGGGAACTAAGAAGAAGTGCCCAAAGTGATCTTTAATTCATTTGTCAAATGTAACATGTTACAATAAAAATAAACAAGCTCATTCTCTACAATTCCCTTCTAGCTGAGCCTTTTGTATTCTGTCGTCCCCCTCTAATGCTGATTTCTCCTCTATTTAAAGAGGAGAAATCATCTTAATACAATGATTACATGTGTACATACAAATCCTATTCTTATTTTGATCTAATCTTCTATGCTGGAATAGGATATTCTGATCTTCCATAGAAAAATGCTGTTATAATGGTTGGAATGGTGCTAGCTTTGAGGTACAGCTATTGCGGCCAGTGTAACAGCTCCTTTAATTATCCTTTCTTGTTACTGTTGTATATGAAATACTGTTTCAATATCATAAATCACGGACTATTTCAACATCGCAAATCACAGGTTGTTTTAGTGTCGCAGACCACAGACTGTTTCAACATCGGGATTTGCGTACTGTTCACTGTTTCAGCAACATGGTCTTCAAGCAGCAATGATATATTAACTATAGTCTTCAAACTATTTTAGCAACTATATATTTCTGATTAGTGGCTAAGTATGAAAGTAATGTAAATTTACATGTAAAACAAGTTAAACATATAGCAAAGAGAAGAAACGTTATATACCTTTGGAAAAATAGATTAAGGTGATAATGTAGGCTTAAATATGAGTGGGAAAAGGATGTAATGATAGAAAAAAGTATGATAAAAAAGGTACAATATGGTTCCTAACATTCCCCCCCCCCCCCCCCCCCCCCCCAACTAGAAAGGTTGCATGTCCTCAGGCAACTTCACTCTGAATCAGAATCCGAATACTGACTCTTGGTGTGCAAATTACTTAGGCAGTAGCTGTAGAAAGTATTGTCTGTTGGAGCTCTGAATCCTTGAACATGTTGTAGTCTTTGCCAGGCTGTTGCTTCAAATTTCTTGGGCAAGCTATGGTGAGCCTAATACTTTTCTGATCGCATCCACAGAATGGGAAAATGGAACTGATAACCTATCTGATTTACATCACATTGCTGAACACATTTGATGTAACTGGGTACCTAGGAGATTGTTGTCTCAAGATTGGTAGGACTAAAGGGATTATGTTGTTGCCTTTCCTCAGAAGATTGTTGCCAAAACATGTTATTTACTTTGAGGGCAACAATCTCTTTGGATTTAATAAATCATTGACAATCCTGAAGTACTGTTACCTGTAGTCGCCGCATATGTCGAATCATCCCTGGTTTTTTCAAAAATTGATAATATTATTCAACAAAGGTGGCATCGTTCTGTGGTTCTGACCACATCTAAAGGAGACAGCTATCTTCATTATGCTTGGCATCTAGAAAAGCACTCTGCCACGTAATCTGGTTGGCAAGAAAGCAGGCGAATGCCCGAATCTGGATATCGCCAACAAGCGGATTAAGATTAAGTTGTCTGTTCTCAGGAATGGCTTCATTATGAAGATATAACTCGCATAGTAGATGTTGATCACTGGTAGAGGCTTCTGCAAAAGTTTGAACAAAATCTGCTGGTTTGATCACTGCATAGGGTCTTCCATCTTTGATTGCTTTCTTCTGAAAGAATGCAAGTTGTTCTGTAAGGAAAAGAGAGTAATTTAGAGATGGTTTCCTAGCAGCCAACAACTTTTGTGCCAAATCAAACATCAGGAGCAATTTGCTTTTTAACTCCTTATTCTACTTCTTATGGGCATGAGATTCTTGGAGTGTTTGCTCCAAATCTTCCTAGTTTGAATATATGTGGTTCAGCCAAAGTAATTTGTGCTCCTGCAAGATTTTGTACTATGTAATAGCAGACTCCTTCCATTTATTCATTATTACCTGCTCATTCCATGGTTGAGTTTATGTTCCAGCGTTATGAGTGGTAAGCTGAGGTAGAGTCTGAATAGTGGTACTAATAAAAATAGGAGCTTCAGATTGGACAATTGTATCAAGAGGCAAAGTTTGAACATATTTACTAATAAGAACAGGAGCTTCAGATTTAACAGTTGTTGTAGGCCAGGGTTCCTATAGATTAGCTTTGCTTTTTGGAAGTTTTGAAGGTCCTACTAGTTGTTGTGTAACAGTAGGGCATTCCTTTTCTTTAACTGCAAAAGACATAGGTGTAGAGAAAGCTCCAAGCATTGGGATTTGAACCACTTTGTAGCCTTCTTGATCATAAATATCCGCACATTTGTTTCACATATACTCTCTATACTGATCATCTTTTGTGCTTTCTCTGCCATGGCCATTGCGCGAGCTAAGGTATACAAATTAAGTTCCCTATCATGGGCTTCTTTTTCCATTAACAGAGCTTGCTTATAAGCTTCTAGTTCTAATCTTAGAAACTCATTATCTTGTAAGAGAGAAGCCATTGTTGGTTCTGGTTGTTGATCTGTCATAGGTGTATCAAGAAGGGTGACTAGTTTTTGTGTAACAGTCACAACCTCAGTAGCTAGTTCTTGTGGAGCAGCTACAAAATCAGCATTTGATTCTATTTGATGTAAAGAAAATAATGTTGCCACACCTTGGGCATTTGATTCTTGTATTTCCATAACAAAATCAACAACTGGTTCTTGTGTTCCAGCTGTAGCTGGTTCTTGTGTAACAGCTATAGCTAGTTCTTGTGTAACAACTACTGAATGAGTAGCTGGTTCTTGTGTGACAACTACTGAATGAGTAGCTGGTTCTTGTGGAACAACTACTAAATGAGTAGCTGGTTCTTGTGGAGTAGCTACTGAATGTAAGGAAAATGATGTTGCAGTACCTTGGGCATATGGTTCTTGTGTTTCAGTGCTTGTGGGTGGAACATGTAAAAATTCGGGGATTTGGGAGGGTGGAGGTGTACGGGGTTTTAACAAGATGGGTTGGGGATTTAGGGTAGTGGTAGTAGTTGTTGCTATGGTTGAAGTCCTCATTCTTCTTCTAGGTAAAAAGGAAGAAAAATTATCAATTTGCTCCTTTCTTTTTCGAGTAGATTTTTCCTCAGTAGTGGAATGGGGAGGGCTATCAGAAGTGGTTGCTGCTTTGATTGAACCCGTCGTTCACTTTCTAGATAGAAAAGTAGTAGTAGTTTTCTTTGTTCTTTTGCGAGTGGGTGTTTCCTCATTGATGGAGCAGGGAGGGTTATCTTGAGAATCATCACTAAGGATATCAACAGTAGGAATAGATGATTCTGGTAAATTGTGAGGTGGACTTGGTATGGTAGGAGGGTCAATTAGATCAATTGGTTCTGTAGGCTGGTTAATAGGTATTTCTGAAGGGTCAGGAAGGTTTTGTGATTGCTCTTCATGAGGGTTTTCAGGGTGTTCAGCAGCTTCCTGAGGGTTTATGGGTGGATTGTTTAGGGGACGGTTTTGTTGGGCAAAACCCTTTTGGATGAGTAATTGAACAAGACAGTGATGGGTGAGGGAAAGGAGGGGTTTTTTAACCTATCTACAATAATGTGACATATTTCTAAGACATCCGAGCATATAGTAAGGAATATTCACTAGACTAGAATGTTGTAAATGAGATAACAAGACAAAGTTGTACTGGTAAACTACCTGGTATCGGCCTTCACAGGTAAGGTAGTGCTTGACAAACTATGCAACTTTCAGCCAAGGAGGTGGCAACGAGCTAAGTCGAACACCCCGAGCTTTAGGCTCAACTTGTTCTCCTGGTAAGAGAAAATCTTGCTAGGCATTAAGAATAATGTGTTTGCGGCTAAACCAACAAATTCCTATGACGGGAAGACCCGAAACCTGTGCTATATCATCCTTTGTGACTGAAATCTGAACCCCTTGAATAATAGAATGATCTTCTTGAATATTCTGAGCAAATTGAAGAACCTGTTGTTGATCAAATCCCCGGAGCCTCTGAAAATAACCCGGCTAGCCTGCCTGCTGAAATATTTGGTAGACTTCTGGATACAATTCTAGCAGGGTTGTCGTGGTGGATTCGTATCGTATAACAGGACCTCCCATAGCTATTCAGCTCAGTAAAATGCACAGTCATGGAATCAAGTAACCACACCCGAATAGAGTAAGTTTTGCGGATGATGACATGTAAATGATGCTGAAAAGGTGAGATAATGGGTAAAAAGTAGTGACGGTAGTGAATTCGTGCGAAATGATGGCATAAAGTTTCGATACTCCCCCCAACTACGACTGAAATAATGAATTTAAGTGTATGGGGATCATGGTAATAATGAATCGACATCTTCTCATTAACTATAGTTTAATTGTATTTACATATAAAGTTTACATACCTCACCTTTTCCTTTAATTCGTGCTTCGAAAAAAATATAGTGCCTGTTCATAATAGATTTGTAGTAATAATGCAAGAACTTTGGAATTATGAGAGAAATTGTACCAAGGGTTTGTTTAATCATGGGGGGAGGTAGTTAAAGAACAGAATGTAGCATGAAAAATAGGAGAAGTGAGAGCGAAAGAACTGAAGAAGATGTTTGTATGACAGGAAATGCTGAATAGTCATGTCTTAGCAACGAAAAAAAATGGGCAATGCTGAAAAAGTGGTGTTTCAACAACAGGAAAGGAATTGAAAAATGTTGTTGGAGAGTGATGTTTCAACAATGGAAAATATTGCTGAAGAAATGGTGTTTTAGCAACGGAAAAGATGGGGAAAATGTTGCTGCAAAGTGGTTTTTCAGCAATGGGAAAATGGGGAGAAATGTTGCTGAAGGGTGATATTTCAATAATGGAAAATATTGCTGAAGAAATGGTGTTTCAGCAATGGAAAATATGGGGAAAAAGTTGCTGCAAAGTGGTGTTTCAACAATGGGAAAATGGGGACAGGGAATGGAAAGGAAAAAGAAATGAGAGGGAATAAGTGATGGGGATGTTGAAGATGAATGGACTGAAGAGAGAGGGAGCAATGCTTCACAAGATGAAGCTTGGATCTGCTTGTAGTAAGATTGTCCTTTCTTGGTAGGGCTTTTCTGGATCGAGAATCTGCAAAAAAATCAATTGTAACATGCCATCCCTTGGCAGGGATTATTAGTAAAAGAAATTTTAATCTAATACTAAAAATTAAATTCAGGAAAATTAAATGCAATGAGGGGCAGGAGGCTCCTCTAAAAAGAGATAATGTGAATCTGCCATGCATGTGGCCTTAAAATCTTCTTTGGAAATGGGGCACTGGCACAGACAAAGCGATGACCATTTACTAATAATGGTGTTTTAGAGTCATCAATTGTTAGGAGCCTTACTATTCCATTTGGGAAGACAGTATCCACTTCGTAAGGTCCTAGCCATCTTCTACGTAATTTACCTTGAAATTCTTTAAACCGAGAATCATATAATAAAGCCCAGTTACCTTTTTGGAATTGTTTGTGCTTGATGATTTTATCATGCCATTTTGTTCTTTGTTGTTGAATCATAGTTGTATGATGAATGACATCTAATCTTTTTTCATCCAATTCAGTAAGCTACTGCAACCTTACTGTCTGTGTATCAGCCAAATCAAGGTTAACAACTAAAGTAGTCCTTAAGGTTTTGATTTCAAATTCCACACGAAAAACAACACTTTTACCATAAACTAATTCATAGGAAGAGAATCCTGTAGTGTTTCTCCAGGTAGTTCTGTAAGCCCATAATGCTTCAAGGAGCCTTTGAGACCAATCCTTCTGGTTTTCCTTCACTGTTTTTGTTAGAATGGCTTCTATTACTTTGTTTGTGCTTTCCACCTGTCCATTGGCTTGGGGGTGGTATGGTGTAGTCATTCTATGATGAATATGATATTTTTGAAGGGTGGCTTTAAAACCATGAGAGGTGAAAGGAGGTCCTCAATCTGTGACTAATTCTCTACGCACTCCAAATTTGACAAAGATATCTTCAAATAAGAAAGCTAGAACAACTTCTTCAGTAGCTCTAAGGAGTGCTTTAGCCTCCACCCATTTGGTCATATAATCTGTGGAGACTAATATATAAACTCTTTGATTGGATGAAGGGTTAATGGGTCCTACAAAATCTAAGGTCCATTTCTCAAATGGTTCAAGTACTACCTAGGGGTTTAATGGCATTTCATCTCTATGATTAGGTTGACCCGTTTTTTGACAGCTGTCACAGGCCCGGAAATATTTCTTTGCATCCTTAAAAAGTGAGGGCCAATAATACCCCATCCTGAGAATTTTATGTGTCATTCTTTTGTAAGCAAAATGCCCTCCACAAGGGCCATCGTGACAAGATTTTAGTATATCATAAACCTCATCTTCTCTAATGCATCTTCGGATTTCTTGATCAAGTCCTGTGTAGAAAAGACACCCACTTATCCAGCTATACCTAGCACTTTGTTGAATGATTTTTCTTTTCTCTCGGTGGGATAGGTGTGGTGGTAACTTCCCTGCAACCAAATAATTGGCAATGTCTGCATACCATGGTGAGTGAGCAGATACTACAAATAAATATTCAACAAGAAAGGAATCATCTATTGGAGTATTATCATCGTGTTAACCGAGAAAGAAAATCAGCAACTACATTTTCTTTTCCTAGTCGATCTACAATTGTAATATCAAATTCTTGTAATAATAATAACCATCTGGTGACTCGAGCATTTGTGACAGATTTGTTCACTAAATATTCAATAACTGAGTGATCAGTATGGACAAAAGTAGAATAACCAGTGATGTAGTGTCGAAATTTAGTAATAGAATAGATAACTGCTAAAAATTCCTTTTCAGTAACTATGTAGTTAAGTTCAACAGGAGTCATATTATTACTAATGAAATAGATAACATAGGGGATATGATTTTTGTCTTGTCCGAAGACAACTCCAATTGCAGTATTTGAAGCATCAGTTGATATATGAAAGGGTAGTGCCCAATCAGGTCCCCTTAGAATAGGAGCTATAGATAACTGATGTTTAAGTGCATCAAATGCTTCCTGGCAAAGATTAGTCCACTTGAATTCAACATTTTTCATAAGTAACACAAACAAAGGAGAATCTATTTTGGATTCTTTTTGATAAATCTTCTGTAGTATCCAACATGTTCTAAGAAGCTTCTCACTTCTGTTTGGGTTTTGGGAATAGGAAGGTTCTCAATGACTTGTATCATGGATGGATGTACCTGAATTCCTTGAGATGAAATAAAATGTCTAAATACCACTCCTTCAGTCATCATCATATGACATTTTTCGGTGCTTAAGGAGAGGTGGGCTTGTATACATCGGTTAAGTACTTTCTCAAGATTTTGTAGTGCCTCCTCAAAAGAGACACCATAAGGGGTAAAATCATCCATAAAAATTTCTATAGAGTCATTAATCATATCAGAAAATATTCCTATAACTGCTCTTTGAAAGGTTGCTGGTGCATTACATAGCCCAAATGGGAGGACTCTATAAGCAAAGGTTCCCTAGGGGCTAATAAAAGTGGTCTTATCTTGGTCTTGGGGTGCAATTCTGACCTGATTATACCCACTGAAAGCATCTAAGAAAGAGAATAATTTCTTCCCTAACAAACTATCTAACACCTAATCAATGAATGGTAACAGAAAGTGATCTTTGAGTGGCTTTATTTAAGGCTCTATAATCTACGCACACTCTCCATTTCCTATTTTTCCTTGGAAATATTACCAATGGGGAAACCCATTCACTGCTAGATATAGAATATATAAACCCTGCATTAAGCAATTTTTGAAGTTCCTCTTTAACAATTTCCCTTAAATTAGGGTTCATTCATCGTTGAGGTTGACAGATCACTTGACAATCTTCCTTGATATAGATACAGTGAGTACATAATTCAGGAGAGATTCCCTTAATATTTGTATAGTCCCATGTGAATGCTTCCTTATTTTCAAGAAGTAACTTCATTAATTGTTTTGTTTCAGCAACTGTCAAGTTGGGGTTTATATTCAGTGTTTTGCTAGGTTCAATTTCTACTGGTATACTTTTAGAGGAGATGGTAGCTGATGTTTGAGGTAGGTCTTCAAAATTAAGCTTTTCGTGGGTATCTGACTCAAAAAGTGCAGCTAGCTGATTATGTGTTTTTGGAGTCACAGAGGAGGGTTCGCAAATAAAATTATTAATTACTTCATCCTCAGTGGTATCTTTAAGGCTTAAAGCTTGTCCAATAGTCATGATAGGTTGAGTAGTTTGATCATCATAGTCCACCCATAAGGAATTATCATTATTAACCAAGGGTGTAGCATGAGGGTAGAGAGTAAGCTGTTTGGTCTCATATCCATTGGAAATTGTCATTGAACCAGATCTGCAGCTGATAAAGGCATCTGGTATGGCTAGCCAAGACCTGTCCAAAATTAGAGGATGACCCCCCAACTTTGTTTTAGGTTGTAATACCACAAAATAAGCTGGATAATTCCAGGACTCAACTGAGATGATTAGGTCTTCAATAACTCCTTCCAGTTTGATTGTAGAAAAGTCAGCTAATTCTAGAATGGTTGGGGTATCTCTGATTCCATTCTTCAGTTGTAACAGTTGTGAAATTTTAAGATTCATAATATTGATAGCAACACCTAAGTCTACCAGAACTCAAGGAATTACTGTTTTTCCAATTTGCACTATGACAGTAGAATGGCCGGGATCACGATATTTAACTGGAGGAGCTTTACCCGACATTAGTGCAGATAGATCACCCATGCCATGAACTAGGAGGGGATCTTTAGTTTTTCTACCGAGTTTCTTAACACAAATGTCTTGCATAGTTCTGGCATAAATTGGTACATCTCTTAGTGCTTGTAATAGTGGAATTTTGACGTATAGATTTTGTAATTCCCCTAGAAGATTGAAAGCAGGTGGCTTAGGCATTTTAGTCAAAGCTAAATGCTAAAGGAATGGTGGTTATGCTGTTTCAGTAATAGTATTAGAGGGTGATTGTACCTCTTCAGGTGAATCGTGCTTTTTTATTTCTTCTTTATCAGAATCAGAAGAGGTAACATCATCAATGTTAGGTTCTACTATTTTCCCAGATCATAAATGAATATCATTGAATTGTGTAGGGAAAATAGAAAGTATAGGCTAGTTTTGAATATCAATAAACTGCACAGCCTTATTATTGGGGTTGGGGTTAGGTTGTACAGGTAGTTGGGGCTACATCATTTGATTATTCAGTGTAGCACCTGATGGTAAAGGGAGTGGTTGCTGAAATTGTGATTGAAATTGATTTAGAAATGGGGGTTGTTGACCTCTCCAAATTGGATTCCACTAGTTAAAATGATGTTGTTGTGGTGGAGGCCAAGGAGTCCACATTGTTGGGTCTACAAAGGGAGGGTTTGTTTGTTGCATGGGTGGGTAATTAATTTGATTGAAGCGTGGGTATTGCATTTGGTTAAAGGGAAGGTAATTTGTTTCACTGAAAGAAGGATAATTATTCCAATGATTAGAAGATGTAAATGGCATATTAGGATTCATACCTTGTCCTCGCAATTTCCATTGCCTTCTCTATGTCAACAGATAGACAACTTCAGCTTCTTCATCAGTTGGTTGTAATGCTACTTTGATTAGTAAAGAAGGGCATTGTTGCGTTTCATGATCCTTATCACAAAGGGTGCAGATTGGAATTTTGTCCAATGGGAATTCCCTTAGTGAGTGATTTTCTTTGCATTTGGGACAAAAGATGGACATAGTCGCTTCTGCTTCAGCTTGTTTCTTTTTAATCTGCAAGGTGTCAATTTGTGAAGCAAAAGAACTTAACATTTCAGTTTTAAAATACTCAAGTAAATTACCTATTTCAGCTCTTGTTGCTCCTCCACTGGCTGATTTTTGAACTCTTGAAAATGTGGTATCCCTATTGTTTGATCTATTCCTTGCAGCTCCTCTTGAACATCTTTTATAGAGGTTAACAATTTCATCATATGATTCTTTAGATATGTCCCCTTTACTAAGCATATTTAGCATATCTAGACAGTCATCCCTTACTCCTTTTAATAATATTGTTTTAAGAATATCTTTACTTACATCGGAGTGACTGGATCTTTGTAGATTATATTGTAGCCTTTCCACAAAGTCTTGCAAATTTTCATCCTCTTTATGTATCATCTTGAATAGTTCCTCTCCTTTTTCTCTTGTTCGGCAATAGTCTTGATATTTGTGCAGAAATTTCTATTTCATCTGATCCCATGTTGTGATTACATGACCTCCAAGACTCATGAACCATCTTAATGCATTTCCCTTTAATGTTGCTAGAAATAGCTTTAATTTTTGAGCATTGGTAATGTAATCATAAATTCTGCATAATATATCAAACTCGAAAAGGAATTCATCAGGATCTTTAGAAGATAAACCATGATAGTTAGGTAAAGCTGAAAGTGGAATATTCTTACCCCTCTAGGAAGATCACCAATAGGAAATCCTAAGGTAGAAAAAGAGTTTTCATCGTTTACCTCTCCTTTAGGACCTACCTGTTCTTGATGGTGCAATTCTTCATTATACCCATCCATGGTTTCTTCTGTTTGTTCTCCTACTACACTTGCTCGATCCTCAATGTTCCTTGCTGGTTTCTCAACTGTTTCAGGGCTCCAAATCTCTTCCTCCATTTCAAAGTTCGCTTGAAAGGAAGGTTAAGGCTTTGGTTTTCGAGAGCTTGGTCGCTAAGGAACAAAAAATTCAAATTTTGATATAATCTCATCGATAAAAGTCTTTCTTCCTCCTCCCCTTCCTCTGCCCCTGCCACATGTAGGGTTAGTTTTCTTGGGGGCTCCGCGTCCTCTCATGCAATCTGTACATCTGAAAGAAAAACATAAATGCTTTTGAAAGATATAATTGCCTTCCCCGGCAGCAGCGCCAAAATGTTGGTCACTATAATTTCTTATTTAATTAAACAATCAAGTGCTACATAAATTGTCAACCCAAGGAAGTCTGTTTATTTCAAAGGCAATCACACACTGTATATGCTCAATCTCAAAAGCAATCCAAAGTTGTAGTAAAAGTTACACTAATCACACCTTGCTTTGAACAGACTGAAGCTCTACTTTGAATTACAGTAAAAGCAATCTTTCTATTGCAGAATTCAAGATTCAAAGGAAAACAATTATCGAAAAGAATCCTAGATTATATTAAGAAACAACAACCTAGGAAAAAAGAACCTTTCAGCAATCTGCAAAAGAAAAGACTAACTATGATGTAACAGAGAACATGACCTTATTCCCCAAAGTACGAATCTGTAGCACCTGTCTCTAACTATCACACTTTCATAAACTCATTCGGAAAACGGAATTACCAATCGAACTGAACAACCATTACCTAGGAATGAATTGTATGAAAATGATGCAACAATCAGTTGAAACAGAGTTTCAACAAAAAATAGTAGAGTTCTAACAAGGCATGAATAAAAACAATAATTAACACACTACAGAAACTAATGGGTGAATCTTGTGAGGAAGGTGGGCCCTCTCCTTCTCACAAGATTCCCCAAAAATGAACAGGAACTAAGAATAAGTGCTCAAAGTGATCTTTTATTTATCTTTCAAATGTAACATGTTACAATAAAAATAAACATGCTCCTTCTCTGTAATTCCCTTCTAGCTAAGCCTTTCGTATTCTTTCGTCCCCCTCTAATGCTAATTTCTCCTCTATTTAAAGAGGAGAATTCCTCTTAATACAATGATTGCATGTGTACATACAAATCCTATTCTTAATATGATCTAATCTTCTATGTTGGAATAGGATATTTCGATCTTCCATAGAAAAATGTTGTTATAGTGGTTGTAATGGTGCTAGATTTGGCGTACAACTATTACGGCCAGTGTAACAAATCCTTTAATTATCCTTTCTTATTACTATTGTATATAAAATATTGTTTCAGCATCGTAAATCATGGATTGTTTCAGCATCGCAAATCACAAGCTGTTTTAGCATCGCAAATCACATACTATTTCAACAACGTGGTCTTCAAGCAGCAATGATATATTAACTACAGTCTTCAAACTATTTTAGCAACTATATATTTTTGATTAGTGGCTAAGTATGAAAGTAATGTAAATTTACATATAAAACAAGTTAAACATATAGCAAAGAGAAGAAATGTTATATACCTTTGGAAAAATAGATTAAGGTGATAATGTAGGCTTAAATATGAGTGGGAAAAGGATGTAATGATAGCAAAAAGTATGAGCAAAAAGGTACATTATAGGGTCCTAACAGCCATTTGAGTGCGGAAAATTCTAGTTGGGTTGTTTGATGAGAGGATCGATCCAACTGTGATCTATTGCGATAATCAGAGTTGTATCAAACTCTCTGAGAATCCAGTATTTCATGATAGGTCTAAGCATATCGATATCTGATATCATCATCTTCGAGACTATGTGGTTAAGAGGATCATGTTCTTGCAGTATGTTTCAACCAAGGAGTAGGATGCGAACATTTTGACTAAGGCATTGTCAAAATGCAAATTGGAGTTCCACAGAGGTAGGATCGGGGTGGAAAATAATCCCTTTCTTGTTGAGAGGAAGTGCTGAAAATAGAAACACGAAATGCTAAAAATAGAAATGATAAAAATAGCATTGCTATAGATAGAATTTTAGGATACATTCCATTTTTAATTAGTCCCTAAATTAAAATTGAGAATTAAAATTCGAATTTGATCTCAACAGTTGTTTGTAAAATAATTAATTAATTCATCTTGAGTTAATTAGTTGAAGAAAATAAAACATGAAGTCTATGTGAAGACATGCAACATTTATCCCTTTGATTGAGGAAGTTATCCCTCAATTAAGGAGATCAGGATGAGTTGTACTTTGAGTTGTAATTAGTTAGCTCAGTTAACTGAGTTAAGTCTAGTTAGATTAGTTCCAACAGTTTGTGGAACTGATTGTGAGTTCAGTTAGTCAATGCATGCATCCATGCAACTAGTGTACTTCAGATAACAAAATATCCTCTCATAAATAACTCATGCATACCAGTTTAGATAGAGACCTAGTTGAGATCAAAGGATGGGACAATGTACTATTAGTTGTAGGAATATTCCCATGAGGATATCTCTTGCATGAAGAAGGAATTCATTCCTTAAGGATTGCGCAGTTATTTCAGAGGTTAGTGAGAAGTGTGTGAGGTAATTACACACAGGTGGTAGCTTGAGGACCCAGGAAAAATTGCGCAAGGAAATAGGAGGCTTGGAGGACTAAAGGAAGGCATGTGTGTTGTCTATTCTGTCTATGAGCAGCAGTGAGGGATTGCACTGAGAGCTGGATAGCTTGTGATCTAAAGCTTTGTGTAATTCTGAGATATTTCCACTTGTATTATAATACAGATAGGGGGGTTTCTAGATGAGGCTTTCCCCAGAGTATTCTTCTATGTTTCATGTGTGATTGAATCTTCTTCTCTATTATATGTGTTCTATTTGATCTTGCTCAAAATCGATTAAGCTTCCGCAAGTTTGATTGTAGAAGTAGATTAAGTATAGTTCTTTAGTTACATTGCATTATCAGTTTAATCTACAGGATAATTTCCATGCCTAAGAATAGTTGATTTGTGCCATTTGAAAAGTATAAGGTTTAAAAACCCTTGGTTGGTCCAACTAGCCGCAAGAGCTAAAAGAAGAATTAATGCAAAAAGAGAAGACTGTGTAATTGAATTGGCAAGATAGCTAGTCAAGGTAAATTTAAACGTACTACCGTTAGGTTCCTATGACATGTTGATAGGCATGGAATGGCTAGAACAACAATGGACCTTAGTAAATTGCACAGATAAGAAAATTAATTTCCTATCCAATGATGGCATGACAGTAGAAATTCAGGGTATAAGAGGGAAGTTAAGTTACGTCTCATTACAACCCACCGGCTAGCAAGATGCACAGAGGCTATCAAATCTATCTAGTTCAAGTGGGGTACATGAACTCTAAAAATAAACTATCCACCTTGGAGTACCAATGGTTCAAGAATTTAAATATGTCTTTCCGAAAGATATTTTTGGGTTACAATCCAAAAGAAAACTTTATTTTACCATAGCGTTGGTCCCTAGAGCTACCCCATTTTGCAAATCGCCTTACAGAATGAGTGTTCCTGAGTTAACATAATTAAAAAGGTCGCTACAAGAGTTGTTGGATAAGGGTTATATTCGACCGAGCGTATCCCCTTGGGGAGCCCCGGTTCTATTTGTGAGGAAGAAAGATGGTACTTTGTGGTTATGCATAGATTTCAGACAACTAAACAAGTTAAAAATAAAGAATAAGTACCCCTTACCTCAAATTGTTGACCTCTTTGATCAAGCTAAAGGTGTTGTGGTATTTTCAAAAATTGATTTACGATCGGCATATCATATTCAAATTAAAGATGAATACATATATAAAACTGCATTTAGAACACACTATGGCCATTATGAGTTCATATTTTTACCATTCAGACTCACTAACCCTCTGTTGAAGCCTCGAAAATAACTGCCTCAACATGGGGGAAAACCACCTGGTCCAGACCTTAAAGCAGCTCCTTTTCCATTTGGAATAGTGGCTCCGACTAGGGATAATGGGACCAGTTTCCCAATCTGTTTAATGTTTGTGCTAAATGGGGTGATGTGTGATGTGTATGGAATAATGCTTTAAGCTAATGGTAATCTAGTCTAAACTAATCAATCACAAATGCATTTAACTTCTAATTTCTAAAAGCTATCTAATCATAATATACCTAGGATAAGCTTGATGTATGCGATCTACACTAATTTCTAAAAGCAATTGGTAATAAAGATCATTCAATTACGATTAGAAGTGAATCCGTTTTAACAATAATCATTTCGTATAAAAAGCTAGCTAAAACGGTTGTAAGAAATATATCGCATAAAGAGTTATTCATATATTCAACATCAAATAAATATCAGCATCATACAAAAGTGCAATAACAATAATCTAAATTCAGACTTTCATACATGAATAATTTGAAAGGAAAATATTTCTTAATACATAAGTAAAAAGGATTACGAGATAAAAGTACCATTTATAATACGTCCTACTCATGTGTTTCAACAATATTGATCTATCTTCAATCCATTCAACATCATCTAAGAGTACAAAAATGCAATTTTAGTAGAAGATGCTAAGTCAGATAAAAATAAATCATGTTCCATATATTTCACCAGAACTTCCTCAAAGGGACAGAAGTGCATGTTTTGAAGATAGTTTCTGATAAAATTTTGGAGCCCTCTCTAAATGCATGAGAGAGGTTTAAATACTAAAATTATAAGAATAAAAATAGATTATTACAAAAATAGTTGAGGAGGTTTAAACAACCTGCCTCAATTTATGCAAAAATAAAATCAAAATTAAAGTAAACAGGGTGACTAACTATGCTACATTTGATCCTTCAAATCACAGATATCCACCATAGGCTTCGGATGTGTAGGCCGGCCGACTTCAGCTTTCAACTGTCCATCGAATACAACATCAGTCAGTGCTAGCACCATTTTCTCGGCAGAGGTGGTTAGGCATCACAGGGTCAGCCATTGGCTATGAGGCTTGAACAAATGTTACCAATATGCCTCCAAGTCCAGCCTGGTCGTTTGCCTTATCACTTCCACTGCCTATTTCCATTGTTGTTAGAGCTATTTTGCATCTGGAAGGAACCCTGGAATGGATTCTGCTACTTGATTGGCACCATGCAAATTCTCATTTTTATTTTGTATGATAATATTTGCTGCTACCACTGCATTCACTGTTGCCTTTTCTGCCTCTTTTAGTCGAGAATCCTAGCTTGCAAACATAATTTCCCTATGTGATTCTTCTAGCTTGGGAAAATCAGCTTTTCTCCCCTCCTTTGTATTTTGTCAAGTGATGTGATAAGAGACCTTTTTAAAGATCTCGTCATATTCAAGTCGCATTTCTATGACTTGACTTGTCAGTTTATCACTTGTTTCACAATAAGATTTCTAGTGTGAAATCTTCTGGCATAGCAATTCTTTCTTATGTGTCAACTGGGAATTAAGTCTGAGTGCTTTGGTGATAAATTGATTGATTTTTGGATCGTATTTATGAAGATCAGTTATCGCCTGCAACTGTGCTTCCTTCTTGGCTAAGTTGATTCGAAGTTCTATTTGAATCTTTTCAAATTCTTATTTTAGCTTGGCCAACTGTATCTCCGCTCGCTGGTCGGATTTGACTTGCTGTAACTGTTGCTCGAGCGAAAATTATTTTATTTTCCTTTTCTCTAAGCAACATTTGGACTTCTTTTGCTTTTTCTATGGTCACTATACCATAGGCATCTACAAACTGCAAGAGTCTAGTTAAGTTGGCAGATGGATCAATAGGTGAGTCCTTCCATAAAACATCCATTAGTTCATTTTTGGGGATAGTAATAGCTATAGAGTCCAATTTTATTTTCTTTCTTTGCCTTTTCACCACGGCCTTATGTTGTGAGCTATAGAGTACATCCAAAGGGGGTATTTATTCAATCTTCAGAATTATCTCAGAGGTGGGGCTAACAAGGGTATGCTCTACTTCTGGTTCATTTGCAGTTTCTTCCACTGTAATTTCCAGAGTTGTCTTGTGTTGTAGCGTTCGTAGCTCTGGCACCTGTTCCTCTATATGGAGACTTTTATTAAAATTATCCCACTCCTCCTCTAGGTCAATTACCATGGGTTTTATTGGTTGCACAGAGGTAGTAGGGATTTCAGCCTGCTTGCTAGCTAAAGCTAGTTCAACTATCTGTTGTGTAGATTGGGTTGTATCCTCGATGCTTCTGCTTTTGCCATTCTATGATGAATGTAGTGATTCCCTGATATATTTTTCTTGAGACTCTGCTCCTGAATTAGATTTGGAGTTTTCTATGGAGTCACCTTCTATAGTCACACTGGGAGTAGGCTCCTTTATTGGTTCAATTAACAATTAGTCCAATGGGACTGTTGCCAGCCTTTTTTCTTTGTAACTGTAAAACTTTTCTAGATCTTCATGGTCAAAAAGTAGTTGGGCCATATGTTTCACCTCTGAAAAAAGTGTTTTTCTGCAAAAATATATCATCAAAAGCATCCTCCTCATTGGTGAATACTTTAATTTTCACCATGGTGGTGAAATTCTTGACTGTGCCAAATGGGTCATACTGTCATCCAGGGAATTTAGGTAATTGCAGAGATAGCATGTTCTCTTCTTCTTTGAACACATGTCCCAGGTCGTGTAGTGAAAATTCTCCACACTATATAGGGAATGCAAGCCAAATGGCCTCCTTTGACTCTTTCAATGTATGGCTCATTCCTCTCTCACTAGCTGTTTGGTAGTTTATCTCCCTAGCCATCAATTTATCTGGAACATAGTATAGGAGGATGTGGGGTGAGGTGATGCTACCAAAAACTCTAATGTATGTAAATGTATCCTCCCTGAACCATCTGGTTACTGGGAGGATGTCAACTTCAGCTTCTTGGGAAAATTTGGGGGCATCTCAATTATACAACTGCTTGTAAATAGGGAGCAGAACTCTGTGGAAAATCTTGAAAAAATGTGGTTGAAAATTGGATTCCCACTTGACCTTCTAGTACACATGAATTGGAAGTGGATTCTGAATAGTCCATTTCCATCCCATGATGGGGAACTTTGAACTAAAACAAATAGCGTCCATATCATAGGCACTCATAAAATATGGAGGGTAAACCCTCGAAGCAATGCTTCTTCTCCTTCTATACTCGATAATTGTTTTTTCTAAATTATCTGCCAAGGTTTGGGCCCAATTCATGATAGTTGTGTTAACGACTGCTTCAATTAACGACAACCAATCTAGGGAGAACTTGGTACTATCAGGTCTACCAAATAGTCAACATAACATGGCCGCAACAAAACTATAAGGGGGGACAAATAGATGCAGTAGTGTACATACCATTTTTGTCTTTCTTGATATTCTCTTCATTATTCGACTAGGCACGGGTGCAATCTGCTAGGTCGTTATTCTCTTTAACAAAATTTTGTATGAATTGCCTTTTGTAGATGACCCGTGGCTCTGGTATGTGGTACATAAGCCATAAATTGTTCAGGATAAAAGATTTGATGACCCCTTGGCTCCTCATCCTGAATTGTGTGTCTGAAATATATGCTTCATCGATAATCCATTTTACCATATTGGTATAAGGGATTATCTTCGGCCGAGAAGCTATGCGATGCAAGAATGAGCAAGTTGTCTCTAGCATGGAAGCGTCTAAGGAATCTCGGCTGTCAACTGTAACATTTGTTTCCATACTCCTTGGTTGTTCCTCCTTCAGTATGTGGTACATAGTCTCCCATGTAGCGATTCCTCCCTCTCTACTACATGTGGTTTCTGTGAATAGGGGAGTCATCTCTGTCTTCTCAAAGGCTATAACCTTGCCTTTATTCCCCATTGTTCTCAACGCTCTGCTTTGCGGGTTTTTCCTGAAATGAAGAACAAAAGCTATCAGACACTCAAAGATGAACATAAAAATGAAATAATGTAGATAGCTTGTAAAGGTGGTAAAAGAAGCATTATTTGAATGCACATAACAAGATATCGTATTAAGCTAAATGGATTTTCACACCTAAATGCAATTATTTCCCACTAATTCCCACTAACGATTCGTTATCCCTTAGATTTATTGCTCATAAATGTTTGTGTCGAAAAATGGGATGAAAGCTACTAGGGTGGTGAGCCATTATACTGCGATGATAGCAATTGCGCGATTTGCGAAGCAATATCGCAGATCGCAATATCACAAGATGTGTCTTTTAGCATTCTTACCTCCTGCTGTGTGTCTGCGAGATGTGATATGCGAGCTTTCCATTAGCTATTTCATGTATGGTTAATTACTAAGCTCATCCTAGGCAATAGACTTGATGGACTTGAAATATTTGCTTTTAATACTCTACAATGTGGGTTTGAGCATGAATCACATATCGCAATATCGGCTTTTGCAAAGTGGTTTTTTGAATAATCAAAATGCGATGCGGTAAAAGCCAAAGTGCCATCGCAATTTTGCAACTTGGAAACCCTGCTATATCATATTTAAGAGAGAACTCTTTATGGGTCATGTTATGCAATGTGAGACTTAAGCCTTAAAAGTTTAAGGACTTTTGTTTTCGTCGGATTTTATGATAATTTAGACCATGGAGCCCTTATTTTAAACGCTTTGATTGATTTTGGAGGTTTTTAGAAA
This sequence comes from Pinus taeda, assembly GCA_000404065.3. Taxonomy (NCBI): domain Eukaryota; kingdom Viridiplantae; phylum Streptophyta; class Pinopsida; order Pinales; family Pinaceae; genus Pinus; species Pinus taeda. Next base: position 45,222 of record APFE031688106.1, on the reverse strand, counting down.
GGTCCTCTAGTGGGTTTTTAGACACGCTATATACAAAAAGGTAAGTCTTTAGTAGTTCCCAAAAGGTTTTGATTGTTATTTTGCTTTATTCAAAAATAAAAGAAATGACTAAATGCTAAGTTTTGTTTTTTGAATGAAAAACTTTAAAGGGTCCCCATTTAGTTAATGTAACATTAACTACTATTATTAACAAATGGGGGGTTGTTGAATACCACAACACACTCTAATAGCGTTCATGATTATGATGAATGGGATTTTCCATCCCTTTTGTGATAAATTCATTCTTATATTTATTGATGAAATCTTGGCGTATTCCAGGAGTATGGAGGAACAAAAGAACACCTTTGGATAGTGTTACAAACCTTAAGATAAAACCAACTTTACGCCAAATTTAGCAAACGTGATTTCTTCAAGGATCAGATCCAGTATCTAGGACATATTATTTCCTCTGCAGACATACCAGTGGATCTAGAGAAAATCAAAACCATCATGTGCTCGCATGTTCCAACCAATGTGGTGTATATACGCTCCTTTATGGGCCTTTATGGTTATTATAGGTGATTTATAAGGGGGTTTTCTATGGTCGCTTATCCAATTACTTCCTTGCAGAAAAAAGGAACAAGTTTCAAGTGGTCTAGGGATTGTCAAAAGAATTTTGAAAAATTGAAGCATTTACTCACCACCGTGCTTGTGTTGAAGATTGCAGATCTTGAGGAAGATCTTATAGTTTGTATAGATGCGTGTAAGGAGGGTTTAGGTGGAATTTTAATGTAGAATGATAGAGTAATTTCTTACAAATCTCGTAAGCTAAAAGATCATGAGAAGAAATATTTTGCTTACAATTTAGAGTTAACTATTATAGTCCACGCCTTAAAAGTGTGGCGACATTACCTGCTGGGAAAAATATTTTTACTCAGAACATACCACAACATCTTAACGAGTTTTTTCAATCAACCTACCCTAAACGTGTGTGAAGCTCGATGGACTACATTCTTAAGTGAATTTGATTTTGAAATCAAACATTTAAAGGGAAAAGAGAACCGAGTGGTGGATGTGTTAACTAGGAAGTGGCATTATGTCAACGAAATTTCATTTAGTCAAGTAGAATATAATTTTGCTGATAAAATAAAGGAAGCATCTCAGAAATACCCAAAATATGATTATCTTTGGCAACAAGCACCGAATTCCGCGGAGCAAAAAGGGCACAGTATTAACCTTGAAAATTGCTTATGTTTAGAAACTTTATATATATTCCTAATCAGTTGTCAATAAAGCAATTTACGTCAGATGAATTTCACAGAAGTCCTTGTGCTACCCACCCAGGTTACCAAATCGTTTTCCTGCAATCAATAAAAATTATTACTAGCCCGATATGAGGAAAGATATTGTAGAATATTTGGCCAGGTGTTTAGAATATTAGCAAGTTAAAGCTGAGCATCAGCATCCTACTGGGTTACTACATCCTTTACCCATTCTTGAATGGAAATGGGACACCATAACCTTAGATTTCATAATAGGTTTACCCCGATGAAAAAGACAAAATGACTCAATTATGGTTTTCGTAGAAAAGTTGAGCAAGACAACCCATTTTATACTTGTCAAGTCCACATACTAAACAACCCAGATACAAGATGTATTTATGAAAGATATTTTTAGGCTGCATGGGATGCCTTGAATCATAATCTCTGATCGGGATGTTAAATTTACCTCTACTTTTTGGAAAGTGTTATTTATGGTGTTAGGCACACAAATTCACTTTAGCACTGATTATCACCCATAGACCGATGGAAAAACCAAAAGAGTTAATCAAGTGGTAGAGGACATGCTATGTATGTATGTGATGAAACAACCTGGAAAATGGGAAGCATACCTACACTTGGTAGAGTTTGCTTACAACAACGTTTATCATGAGTTGTTGAAAATGAGTCCTTTTGAAGTACTCTATGGGAGGAAGTGTACATGTTATAGATCCATTTGGGCACATCAAATCCTAACACTTAGATCAATGTTTTAGGGCTCATCAAACCCAAATTTCAATTGCTTCATGCCCTAAACAAGTCACCCCTTTGAATTCCTCCTTCCTAGACAGTTTCATGACTTGAAGACATCTAGAAGTAGCCTCTAGAGGGACCAACGCAAGTAAGCCCTTATGAAGGAAGGATGTAGAGCAGTTAATTCCATTGCGAGGGTGCTCTCCAGAGAACTTAGGCTTCCTTTCACCTACGCTGGGTGAGAATGAGCAAAATTCACATAGGGTTTGGGGAATATTCTTATCTTTTGGAGTCATCTAGAAGGCTCCCTCACTTATCAACTCCTATGAGCTCGAAAATGGATGAGGAATGAGTTAAGGTGCATCCTATCCTCTCATCCCTTCCTCCATGGAACTAATTCTATGGAAGGCCATTCAATGCCACCATTAATGACAAAACCTCCTTCATCTTCCCATAAATTTACCACTCATTTAAGTGATCAGGGGCTGGACTATGTTGAATTGTAAGGAGATAATGCTGCTATGAGATTTGGCTTTGAAGCAAGAATTGTGATGCTACAAGTTTGTCATGCTTTTGATATGATGTGGATGGCATCCAAGCTGGAGCAATGGCTTTGAATCAGACACCAATGGTTGTAATTACTTCTTCTATCTAATAAAGTGTTTGAACCTTTTTCCCATATGTTTGTATTGTTTCATAATGCTTATATGTGTGAATTGTATCTGATTCCTTTCACTTATATTCAATAGATCGTATGCTTTGATCGGTTTTTCTCTTATATTGTGTTTACGAGGTACTTCTCAAGCGGATTCAATACGGGAAGGAGCGACATAATCGATACAAGGGAGATGAGAGGAAAGAGGAACTACAAGTAGGCCTTCTATATTCTCATCTTATCTATTGTTTATAGAAAAGTATAAAACACTTTAAACTGTTGTTCTAGATACAACGACTTATCTAGGTAATTAGTATTTATCTATAGATGCTAAATTCTCCAAAACAGTACAGTCCCTGCAAACTCGAATAGCCTCGAGAATAAAATAATATTAGGACCAAATATGCTAGAGGAGATGGAAAGAACCGTGAAAAAGATCTAGAAAAATATGAAGACCGCATAGGATAGACAAAAAGCTTATGCCGATAGGAAAAGAACCTATCGGGAATTTTAGGTAGGGGATGATGTGTACATATGAATTAAACCAAAGAGAAGTACTCTCAGATGGGGAAAATATGCCAAACTGGCTTCTTGATTCTGTGGCCCTTTTCAAATTCTAGATAGAGTGAGACCAGTTCCATATGAACTCGCCCTACCCAGTCACATTCGGGTTCACAACATATTTCATGTTTCCATTTTAAAGAAGTATGTATATGACCCCAGACATCATAAATTGGCAAAAGCTTCAGGTAAAGAAAAAAGGAAGAAAAAAAATATAGGTAAAATCTCTTGTTATATATATGTGTGTGTATGTGTGTCAAATGTATGACAATTGTACTTGTGGTAGGTCGAGCCAGAAGGAGAATTTATGGGCGAGCCCCTGCGCATACTCGATCAGGGAGAAGTAACATAGCGGTGGCGAGTTATCATCTAAGTTAAAGTGCAATGGAAGCACTTTAGCCCAGAGGAAGCCACTTGGGAAGATAAATACTTTATGCAAGAGGCGTATCCTAGCCTATTCTAGGAACAGAGAGAATAATGAACACCAAGGACGGTGTTCCGCTAAGGGGGGGATATGTGACATCCCTAGGCTTTTGATTTACTTTTTGGACATTTTTATTGTTACGGACAAAGTAAATTGGTAACAATTAGTTATTGTGTTGTTGATAATAATAAATAGTAATTAAGTTAATTATGAAAAGATAACACTATCTCTATGGAAGATATGATGAATTACGGATGAACCTCAGTAACTCTCTTTTCACCAGACATTTATCAAGTAGGAGAATTTATCCCCTTACCTCCTCTTCCTTCAAGAAAAGGAGGGAGAGGGGAGAGGGAGGGAGTTAGAAAAAAGAGAGGAGAATTCTTGGAGCTAAGATGGTTTCTCAACGAGAAAACTCCAGAAAATATCTTCCCTAGTGGAAGAAAAGTGTTTACAGGCTAGACTTGGGTCGTGAGGCTAGGACAAAGTAATTAATGCCTTAGAAATTGTTATGAAGAATTAAGGAGATTGGGGGGAGAATGTTGGACGTAACAACCAACTTCTTGTTGGAAGGGTGGAGACGTTCATATGTATATTCCTGATCTTCTAGAAATAATAAGTGTGTTGAATACATATATATATTTATATATATATATATATATATATATATATTATATTATATTATATTATATATATATATATATATATAATATATATATTATATATTATTTTTCTTTCTATGTTAGTGGGTCTTCTGATATATGTGAAATTAAATTTAGTTAACATAATGATTGATATCAAACTAATGTGACTGGAACATCCTTCTGGAAAACTGCATGCAGTAATGAATATAGTTAACTATGCCCACTGTAGGATGTACCAATGGTATGAAAAGAACCCACAATATAATAGTATCTCTAGAGTTTTCCTTAAATACTTTTGTTTGATTACATGGAAACTGTGTGGAATGTAGGCTCAACCATATGTACTTTAACAAGTAATGGCAATGAAATGCATTATTCCAGTATCTTCTTGTATATAAATTATGTCAAGCCTGCATGGATAGTAATGGCAAGAAAATGCATTATTTTTGTATCTTCTTGAATATAAATTGTGGCAAGCATGCATGGAAAGGAATGGTAAAAGAAAAATATGGTTTCTGTACATTCTTTTATATAAACTATGCTGAGCATGTACATTGCATAGACATGGATAGTGTAAGATAGGCATTATCTTTGTATGTTCTTTTATAAAGAATATGACGAGCATGCACATTGTATAGACTGCAATAGAAATGAAAATATTGTTAGCCTCTCTCATAAAACAATAATAAATCCAAAAATAATTTATTATCATAGGTTATAAAATTAAAATAAAATAATTATTAATTTAAGAAATTAAATTAATAATTATTATTCTAGAATGATTAATTAATTAATGGAGACAATTAGAAATTAGTAATATTGTTGTAACAAGATTGACTCTCCAAATGTGTCGTATTCTTAGGCTCTATTTTGGAGAATTAGTTAGCTAGTTGGTTTGAAATAAGCATTTAATGTAAATGGACACTTGTTATTTAATAAGTGATCCATAATTAGAGGTAGTTAGGACATGGAGCTTATAAATACCTCATTGCAAGAGTGTTTTGGTAGTTCGGGTGTAAGCTCTTGCAAATCAATTATGTAATTATTTTTTCTGATTAATAAAATTATGTGTCTGAGGACACTTCTGCCATTGTTGTGGTATCAGAGCTATGGTAATGTTGCAGTTGATTTGAGAAGGAGATTCCAGCAGTTGATTTGAGGAGATGATTCCAGCTTTACAGGTTTTTAGAAAACTCTTTTGATTTGATCAATTGAATAATTGGTATGAAATTTCCCAATTTTGTGATTTCAGATTTTAATCTGCAAATTGATTATGATTTTTTGATGCTGGAACATACGCGCTGCCTGGATTTAATGCAAAGTTGGATGGAATTATTCTTTTTAGTATTATAAAAAATTGCCCCTGTTTTTTGAAATTTTTGTTACTGCTCCGCTTCAACACTGTTACTGCTCCACTTCACGGGGTTCCTTGAGTACAAGTTTTTCAAGTCCATTGGCGTCCTTCTGCATCTCCACAGAAACCTTCTGGTCCGACATCGTCAGATTGTCCAATTCCTCCCGATCAATAACCTCAGGGTTTCAGAGGTGCCATGAATCAAACAACGGGAGGCCACTGTCAGGCGCTCTTCGGAAGGATTCCAACATTTCTCCCTGCTTTGAGTTAACCCGCCATAAAATCTCAGACCAACAAGAAATTTCTGCGTTTTTCATTCAAATACCTTGTATCTTCTGGAAGCCACCATCACAGTATCAAATTCCCCCGAGATTTCATTATCAGAAGAAATATGTAAAAAAAGTCAAGCTATTGTTGTTCAACTTCTATACACATATGCCTACCTATCAGGATCGGTTTTGGTCCCGAAAGTTTAGGATCGAGTCCCGCGTGCAGAGGAAACCGGGCAGGAAACCGCCCTGTGTTTTCTTGGGTCCACCTTCAGCAATTTTATTTGTGGTTATATTCATGAATCCGGTCAATTGTTAGAAGAACTGCACAGTCAACTGTATTTTCTTCTTTGATAGCCGCTGGAACCGGCTAACATTCAAAAGAAAACACTTCATAACTTCGAAGGGGTAATATACTCTTACTCAAAAGAAACAGAAGGAAGGAGCAGAGTCAATGGTTCCGTTGATTGTGAAATCACACCCCGGGGAAGAAACAAGAATGAAAAGAGCAGCGGCATTGGTTCTGTTGGAGTTAAAACTGTCGCAAAGATTGTGAATTCGTAAGGAAAGGGAAAAGAAATTTGCAGGAAACTTGGGAATATAGATTTGAAAAGAAGTATGGCTATATCTTGACAGATCTTTGAAGGATAAATCAAAGATCTTATGCAAAAGCATTCAGAAAGGGGAAGGTTTTTTTTGCCTGTTTAAATCACAGATCTTTTATGCAGAAATTCTGCAGGAATGCATGGAGAAAGAAATATCACAGGCTCACAACTTTTGCATATCATGAATTGGAACAGGTCAGGAATTGAGAATTAAGAGCCGCTAATTCATCCATCATCAATTCCCTTTCCTATTAATCATCAAAATTATCAACTCCCTTTCTCGGCGCTGGGAAATAAAATATTTGGTTCTCATTCATGTGCATGTTTTTAGTTTCTGTTGACCTTGCCATCAAGTTACATTTTAAACGATTCTTCAAAGAATGGCAGAAATAAGGAGGCACAGTGGTTCAGATCTAGAAATACACCAAGTTTCGATTGCAGATCGACCGGCCTTTTAGAAAGGTATCCACATGATCTCTTTATCTCTTGAACCAAACCAATGCATGGTGTGTGCTTTATCATTTTACACTCATTAAACTTTTACACTCATTAAACTTAAAAGTGTGAACGTGAATTCACCTTTCATAAAGTGATTTTATAAAATCCATAAAATTGTTTTTTAATGGAAGTTTAAAAAAGGTAATAAAGTGAAGAGTGGATTTACTGGACATGAAATTGGAGATGCATGAAAGTGGTGATATTGTGAGTTGAAAGGATGGTATTTCGCTCTTTGAAATTGAAGAAATAAGGAGTGTTTCTATCTGTATTTGGAGTGATAAGGTGCATTACATTTTGTAAATTTGAAGAATATTTTGTGGAGCGATAAGGTAAATTTATTTGTGTATTTGGAGTGATAAGGGAAAGTTGTTGTAATTCAAAGTATTGTTTTACTTTGAGAGGGATCGTGTCACTATCCATTCAAATTTTGAAGGCGAGTTGTTTCAAAGGGTTGTCAGCTTGGCATTATCATTGCTTCAAATGTACTCAGTGATTAATAAAGATATCATTTTTTTTGGTGTTGATGTGTCCTAGATCCGCCCGAAATTGAATAAGGGGATCTAAGGTACACTATGTGTGCTTGATGGCGCATGTGTTTTATGGCTTCATGTTTTTGCCTTTTGATCTGTGTCTAGTTGTGACACATCAATACTTTCATTTAATATCGCATACATAAAGCAAGCACACCACATAGCTGCAAGATCAACACTACAACAAATAATCAAAGTTCTCAACATCGGCATTCTACCTCAACCAACAAATTCACTCAAAATACAATCAAGTTCGTGAATCTACAAATTCCATCATTTCATAGCAAAGTCTACATCACTACAATCAAGTTAATGAATCTCTAAACTTCAACGTTTCAGCGCACAGTCTACATCAACATTATTGAACTTGTCATAAAACTCAAACTACATTGAATTGTAAGGGTGCATTCTCGGTTGAAACCAACACCCAAGTCTTGAATTGAGTCGAATTGAATTCATTGTAGTGCATCATTAAAATCATTGTAAGCTTTTTTGGGTGCATTTTCGACAGTGTTCGACACCCTTCCTTTAAAGCACAATCAAGCGAGTCCATGAGTTTTAACTCCAAATGAAACAAACAACAAGTTCACGTCTCCTGCAAGCGAGCGTGAGTATTCATTCAAGCAATTTGCGTCAACATAGTATAAATTTCAAAACTTTCAAGCAAGCCAGAGTGCAGTTCATTACAGCAACCAAACAAGTAAGTTGAGATCGACATCAAGCGAGCGTGGCTATTCATTCAAGTGAACGTGAATTCATCAAGTAAGTCAAGTGAACGCTTAAACAAACGCGATCGTCCTCAAGCGAGCGTGAATTCCAGAGTTTAAGCGAGAAAATTTTACAACTCTAGCAAGTGCAATCAACAACAAATCAAGCAAGCGTGCCATTCAAGCGAGCCTGTCCTTCAAGTGCTATAGTTCAAAGTACGACATCTACGACAAGAGAGCCTGATTTCAAGTGAGCAAGTTCAGATGGTGCAACATATTCAGTTGTTAAACATTCTTCAAAGTTTGCTCATCTCCAGTGATGAAGACGTGGTGCGCGTCAGCAAAGAAACTCTTGCTGATCTTTCACGGCATCTCCAATAAACACATGAAACCATTGAGTTTCTTCAACTCGAGTCACAACTACAAAGAGATGAGCTGCAACAAAAGAGTGCTTCTTCCAAGTCATTCATCCATATAGATGAAGATAAAGATGTTGATTTCAAATCACTCATCCAAACAACTTCAAGTGTCGAAGTTGTTCATGATCAAATTCAAATTTCTTCCAAACCCATCATCAAGCCCTGGGAAGAAATTCAAAATAAAAAGAATCGATGAGGCTTAGGATATGTCACTGATGACACCAACTTACATATCCCAGATTATTCCAAGCCAATTAAGTTCGTGAATTATGCCTAGCATGCATATTGTACGGACAAAAAGAACAAAGGAAAACATTAATTTTGTATGTGAATTTATATAAATTATGTTGAGCATACACATTTCATAGAATGAAATAGTCAATGTAATGTTTAATTCTGCAAATTCTTTTATGTAATGAGGACGAGCATGCATAGACTAACATAGCTAGGAAATAATTCTTTTTCCACATTTTCTTGTACACAAATCATGACCAGCATGCATAAACAAGAAAATAAAAATGAATATAGACCTTCTGGGTGCATTCTAATCAAATATGAAGAGTATCCGTAAGCAGAAGAGAAAAGGAAGTGAATCCTTCCTATATGTGCCTCTAGGTCAAGGATGCATAGACAATATGTAAGAACCCGTAAATTCTACATCTATAACTTCCTCTTGAGCTTAATGAGTTCCGATAACTGTAAGGAACTTAACATTACCAGGTAGAAAACATGACTCAAATCCTCGTACATGAAAGATAAGCCACAATGCTGCCAGATTTGGTCAACCAAGCCAACCGTTAGGTCATCCCAGTCGACTATTTCAGTGCAGACAATAAATTGAAAACATTGATCAAATGAAATTTCCTTCGGGGTAGGGAAAAAGTAATATTATTGATAGCAATAGTTACTGGTAACTTTACAAATCCCAAGAAAAAATCATACTACAGAAAGTAACATGAGTAAGTAGAGACTTCCAAGCATATACCCAGTAGCTCTGACAGAAACCCTCTGGTGGGCCACGACATAGTTGTGCTTCAGAATTCAAAGGGATACCATTGACAAGGAACTTTTGCTGGAGATCTTAACCAAATGAAAACAGGGGCAGTGAGCGATTAAACACTACTACAATATGAGGAATAGAGTAAAGAGTTTGAAATAAGAATTTAGAAGTTAAGCATTTTTCAGAAATTCCCTTTCCTTCTAGAGCAGATAAATAGAGTTATATTATGTCTAAAATGAATGGAAGGATAATTATACATCTATGTCCAAGCAATCAGGAAACAAAATTGTAAACTGACATTGTCACATTATAGCCTGAGGGAAACCCTGGGGCACAAATAGTGTAATATGCATGCAACTTGAATTAAGGAATCTAGAGTTTCAAACAGACGAAATAATTTAACCCTTTGAGAAACCCCATGCCTTAACTAGCTTGCAGATCTCGTAACAAGAGGTAACCAGGTAATAATGCCCCAACCCAATAGAGAAGAAAGGGAACATAGAAACTCCAACCTCAAGCTGAAAGGTGGATCCAACTGTGCAATTCCTCGATGGCCACTCAGACTGGAAAGGTTATTTGGTCGTTGAATGGTCCAACCTACAAAGGAACATCGACCCTGTTAGCATATTATCATAACAAATTGGTGAAAATGGAAGGAAAAACCTTACTAAGTAACCTTCCTGTAAACAATTACCTGAGACTGCCAAGTGGGAGGGTTCTTGGCCGGATGCTAACCCCCAAGTCTTGAGGGTATTTCCATCCTCGTTCGTAAATTTATTCATATTTGGAAGAGGTTTTCCTAGACTTGGCGCCTCAAGCCTGAAATTGTCATGGAGGGCAGCCCAGAAACACAGAGCAACATACCCTTCCAAGAGTTGAAGCAAATGAGAGATGTCGGCAGTAACCCCGTAGATAGTTACCCTAACCCTAGCCTGGAAAGTAGTGATTTTCGGATCATCATCACGTACTTCCACCTCAGATTGCTGCCAAGTGGCAGATCGTGCAACCATACATCTAGATGCGAACCTCGCCATCCATGTGAATGCATAGAGACAAGTACTGTAGAATTATATGCCTAATCAGTGAACAAATATTTATTAAATCGGAACTGAGTTGATCCTCATACAATTAAATTAACACGATTCCACATTATGCCAAGGTACATGTTATTGATTGTCTTGGGGCTTGAAAATGATGTGGTGTATGAATAGTTGTAAAAGTAAAAAAAAATGTGTTTATTTTAATGTGTTACAATATATATATGCAAACAATATTGATTGATTCTGAGAATTTGAAAAATAAGTTAAATTTGTGTTCATGTCAATACATATACAAGGAATTGAACAAAGAAGTTGATGGTCTTACAAATGTGGCTTTCACATAGAATATTTCACAAAGGTTCTCTATGGTGTCTATAGTCACTCATCAATGACATCTTTTTATCATGCTCGAGCTCCCCCTCTTGTTGGAGATTTATAGTGTTTATACAATATATTCATCTATATTATATCTATATATATTATATATATTATTATATATATATATTTAGATATATTATATACTATTATATATATATTATATCATATATTATATATATATATTATTTATATTATATATATTATATAATTATATATTATATGTTTGTTTCTTACTTAATTTTGATTGAAGGATATTGAATGACTAATTAGCCGTTGACAAAAAGATAAACTTTATTTTAATTATTTTTATATGTGATGGATGACCGATAACCTGTGATGTTGTAGGGCTATTCAAATCTATCTAGACAGATGAAATTTCATGGGGTACTAGATGATCGACTAAACTGATTCACACATTCATGGTTTAAATGCAATTTTGTTATATGAATGAATTATGTTTATATAATTTATTATGTTATATATTTATTCCTTTACTTTATGTTTTATTTTATATTTTTATAAATGTTATTATTTTTAAATTTAATTTTTGAAATTGTAAATATTGAAGGGGATTTTTATTTTTTTTTCTTCTCTTTTTCTTTCGTTAATGACTAGGTTGCGCCTAGGATTGTGATCAGTCTTTGTTATAGGCTGATAATTGAACCTATGATGATCAATATTTGTTTCCTAGACAAGAATTGTGATAAGCCTTTTTCTTTGTTCTGGGATGAGGGTTGAGCCTAGGATGATCAACCTTTGTTGCCTAGCCCAAGATTGTGATAAGTATTTGTCCTTTATTCTAGGATGAGGGCTAAGCCTAGGATGGTTAGCTTAAAACTTTGTTCTAGGTTGAGCCTAGGATTCTGATCAACCTTTCTTCTAGGATGAGGGTTGATCCTAGGATGATTAGCCTTTGTTGCCAAGCCCAAGATTGTGATAATCCTTTGTCCTTTATTCTAGGTTGAGAGAACCTATGATTGTGATAAGCCTTTGTCCTTTATTCTAGGATGAGGGTTGAACCTAGGATGATCGACCTTGTCCTAGGTTGAGCCCAAGATTGATCAATGGGACACCCCTTGAGATAGTTTTAATTTCCCCAAAGTGGTTTCCATCCTCAACCTCTCCCCATGAGATTTAAACCATAGACTTGGCAAGGACTAAATCCCATGAAAACCAACTAGTAGACGCCTCATGGGTTACTTATTTACGTTATTTATAACAAAATAAAACTTTTGGTATGTTCATGTTAAGATTTGTTTTAGTACTTTCTTTTATTTCCTTTTTTTTTGTGTTACAATTTCTCATTAAATTAGTTGTGATAATGTTCATAGTGGTATAAATATTGTGTAGATTTGTTTCCCTATTCATTCTTCAATGGTTTACCGAAGAATCGTCTTGTTTATGCCACCCTCTCTTAAGCTTCATAAAAATTTTCTTAAGTTTTACCTAAGAATTAATCTCTTTATGCAAACCTCTCTTAAGTCTTGAAAAACTTTCACTTAAGCCTCTTATTATCCTTTTTGTTTATCTTGTGCTTGTACATTAGCAACCTAATCATGGCATTTCCTTTAATGTGGAATCTTCACCTCTAAACAAATAACTAAAAGGGTTTGTTTGTTTTAATTTTAAAACTATATATTGTAAAAATTTATGCTTTTGGATTTGTTTAATTTTCTTCCAAATTTCTATAAACATTTCAATTATAAAATAAACATCTATATAATATAAATAGATTAAATTTACCCTTGAGGTTTAGCTCAATTGGTCGAGGTCTCCTTGTTAAAGCACCTCACCAATGGGAGGTCACAGGGTTAACTCTACTTGATACCCTCAAGGTTAGACTTTGATTGGTTTGGCCAGCGGGATGTGATCTTTTTAGGTGGATCTGCCTCGATTTTCCTTGAAAAATAAAATAAAAAAGAAAAAGAGAAGATAAAAAGAGTAACAAGTGTGTCAAAGAGGACTTTCCTTTTTCCCATAAAGAAAAATATTTTACTTATAGTGGTTTCTAGGAACAAAATGGTTACTCAACCTTCATTAACTCTTTTATCAATGTTATAGCTCCCATTGACCTTGTAAAAAATGTTAACTCTAAAACACTTGTACAAATTAACTTTCATCTAAATTGTTGTTATTGTTATACATAAAATCAAGATAACTATTGTAGCTATATAAATTAAATAAATGGTAACATGATACATCTCTCATTTCCAAGATTTAAAAAATCATAAAAGTTATCTAAATTATAATTTTATTTTAAATTATTAATATTATTATTAATTATAAAAAGAATTAATATATGAGTTAAATATATGTATATACATTTAAATAAACATATAATAAGATTATTAACTTTGGAAATTATTCACCTATAAATAGACTTTGTTTGAATATCATTTACCAATATCATGGTTTACTAATACCACAAACCCAAAAAAGCATAGGCCATTTCAGTCAATTTAATTAGAAGGGAAAAAAAAACAATACACTAGGCAACTAAATTGGGGATGATCATGATAATGAAGTTTTATGTACCATGGGATTTCAAGTTCAATTCCCTTGATTTTACCCATGGGCATGTGCAGATAGTGACATGGTTCACATGAGTACTTTTAAGATAAATCTCAACCTTTGATTCATAACTACTACTAAGAATATTCTAAAATATTCTATGAAAATTATATCATTACCATCCACCTAATAATTATTGCTAATTAAATTAAAATTTTGTAAGCCTTATTCCAAAATTGACATAACTATAAGTCTAAATAATATTCCTAAATTTAATTATTATAGCTTTTATTTAGTAATATTGATTAGTGTATCAAATTTATAACATAAATCTTTGAAAATTATTTAATATTTTTTCAAGATAAAAAACATTTCAAAAATATTTGACACTGTCAATGATCTTGCTTCTTTCAGATAACCCTTTAACTTCTACATTTAAATATAAAAAATAATAAAAACATATACAATTTTGTCATTAATATATTACAATTAATTTCTTAAATTTAACAATTATAACTTTATAAAACAATTCTCAATTCAAAATAAATATTTAAATCTCCTGATAATTTGTGTAGATTACTATAAAACCTACATCAAAATAGATGTTTCCTTCCTAAAATTATTGAAACAACAAAAGAGATTAATTTTATTATTTTAACATTCTTTCACCATAATTTTCAGAGTAATTAAATAATTTATTGTAAGTTAATCACTACTAAAAAATATAGCCTAGTTATTGGCTCTAATTCTGTAATGTTATAACTATATGTTAATCTTACTTTCGTGAATAATTCCATAAAATTTCTTAAAAAGTGATTATCAAACTAATTTTCTTTTTACAGCTCTTATTAAAATATAAATAATATTGAAATATGAATCATAAAGGTAGGCCAATTTTATGAAAACCTTATTTGATTGTTATATCGGAAAACCCATAAATGTGAAGGATATGACCAATTAATTTTAAGAAATTATCCCCAGTGACCTTAGATGTCATTATCTTCCCCTTTGTTAGGGTTGAATCGCAAATTGGAAGTGATATAAAGAAAAACATCATAATGTGTAATGAGGTTATAAATATTATTTAAAATATTGGGAAATTGATAAATATATTTAGTATGAATTGTAATCACTCATAAATAATA